>PYUH01000078.1:2102554-2113176 GCA_016808085.1 Suaeda aralocaspica
TATATATATATATATATATATATATATATGACATTCCAAAGGTATTTGTTGGTTTTTAAGATTATTTATTAATTTTTCTTCTGTAAATCTTTTAAATTTATTATTATTATTATTATTATTTTTCCAAACGTTTTCACATTCCTTTAAACCGTTTATGTTTCGAAAACTACAGGCATCCCCATGCTACCTAACTCGATTCAACCCATAAATAAGGTGTGCTCGCCGCTTGGTATCTTGTCGGCTTTTTGACTTGAAATTTGGTTATAGAAAAGTATTACGCTTTAGCAACGTAGTACTAAAAGCTTCGCATAAGCAATAGTTCGTATCAGTTGTTTGATTGAAATGTAAAGAAAAAAATTTAAATTAAGCTATCTTGTGCCTCTCTAGGTAAGTTTTTAGCTGATTATTTAGATTATTACTCACAATTGATTGTTTAGATTATTACTCACAATTGATTGTTTAGATTATTATTCACAATTATTATTTAATTGCATCAACTAATTTGTTGCTTGTTTACATTTACATTAGCTAATAAGGAAAAATGTTAAAACTTGAATTGGGAAGAATTAACTAATTAAGCTGGAAGTATTTGAGAAAGTAATTAGTAGTAGAAGTGAAAATAGAAAAGTAAGAAGTGAATGCATTAAAGTAAGAAGGGTATAATACTTGCAATTTTCACCTTTGAGTTAGGAAGCATGTGCTTCCAATCAAGGCCTTAACCAGGTCGTCAAGAGAAAGAACATGGTCGTGATGAGAAATGTTTAAAGGAATAACAATGCAGATTGCATAAACTATCTCTTTTATTCTTCTAACCATTTGTGTCATTGCAGGTTCAAAGTTGAAGCCCATGTAAATCGTGATGAGCAGTCCAAAGCAAAGAGCCGTGTCCATCCAACTGTTCCAAGTTATCAAAGCAATGTTGAACAAAAGTTAGAACCTATTCACATGTTAGATTTTGCCAAACAACCAAGGGAACTATGGTAGTCACCTTAGGATTAAAAAAAAAAAGAAAAAAAAGGATAGCGACATTTATGATAGTAGTTGTACTAAGTATCCGTTTAACTTGTTATCTAGTGATGTTTGTTATATGTCTTTACAGGCCCAATATATTGCTAGGGCTAAGTTATCAACTTTTAGTTGAGCTTAGCCTGTTGTGCTTTGTAAAAAAAAAATAAAAAATAAAAAAAATTGAAAAATTATTGAAGTAAGAATAGAATATATTGAAGTAATGTATATGTTTATTGGATAGGTTGACAAAAATTATTTTTGTGACCTTGCTTGAGCAATACAAATCACTATTATAATTGTATATATATTGTATAGTATCTTCTCACTTTGAAAATGTATACAGTTATACACCAAAAACTATTGTTCACAACAAATAAAAATTAACTTACAACAGAAAAGTTCTATTTGGTTTCCAACTTTTCAATTGGCTTCTAGCTTATTGATTTGGTTAAACGGGCAAAATATTTATGTTATTGACTATTTACATTGGCTTAAAAGACAACTTTTAAGCCAAAAGGCAATGTTTTTCTTTAGACTTTTGGCTTATAATCTATTAAATTACCATTTTACCCTTTGATAATGCCTAGAGAAATAAATAGAGTAAACCCCCTATTCGAATCCCAAACTCCCAATTTGATACCCAATTCGAAACCCTGAACCCCAATTCGATACCCAATACCCCATATTCGAAATCCGTTCCCCAATAAGTTTGATTATCTTAAACCCTCAATTCGAAGAGATTTTTGAGGATGGTGGATGGAGAATAGGAGATTCCTGGCGATGGTGGGTGAAGGTGAATAACAGATTCGTGGTGGTGAAGGTGGATGAAGAAGAAGGGATTTGTGGTGATGGTGGTAAATGAAGGAGAATACGATTTTGGTGGTGGTGGATTGGTGGTAGTGAATTGTTAATGAATGAGTTTATTATTAATCATCTTTTAATTAAAGATGTAATTATGTTTTAATGGGTTACTTAAGTAAAGTTGATTTTTACCATAAAGGTATAATTGACTTTTCATATAAAAAACTTTATTCTAAAGGGAAAGAATCTCATTTGTTGCAACTAATTCCAAATTTCTATAAATGGAAATTGTTGCATCTAAAAAAAACAGAAGTAGTATAAGGTTTTGAAGGTCATTTTACATATTAGAAACAATAATCAACAACGAGTTACCAAACAAAATAACCAAAATCTAATAGTTACAAGCCAATTACATAAGCCATTCGGCCATTACTAACACTCGGTCAAAACAGTAAGACAAATCGACAAAGGTAACAACCAATTACCGAACATGACTAAATATAATTTTCCCATACCGATAATCCGAAATGACTTTTTGCACAAGACTTGCTCACAATGACAGCGAAATAGAGTAACGCCCAATCCTCTCAAATTTGTTCAAACTTCTAAGTTCTAAGTTCTAACACACAAAGTACTACTAACCGAAGATTTGAAAAGCGGTACAATCGTAAACCATCGTCATTCTTAAAGACTTGAACCCTAAACCCTAAACCCTAAACCCTTACAACCTGTGAAAAACTATCTTCCGCCATTAAAATCTGGTTTTGTTTTTTCCGCAGTTAACTATGGAAGATGTTCAAAAATGGCGTTCATTTGACTCTAATCTTCAGTAACATGCAAGCTTTCACCTTCTCAAGGTTTATTTCTTCAATCATTTCTCTATTTTCTATCAATTTTCAAAGCAAATTGAGTTAGTAATTTTATTATTCATTTTTTATTTAAAATATGTTTTTAAAAATTTGTTATTCTGTAATTAACTTGTTTGTATTAATTCTGTAATGTAATTGGAACCAATTTCTGACTTTCGTATTTTGTTATTCATTAATTCCTGATATTTTCTGCCATAATTAGGTTTTACATTTTCATTTTTTTGTGTTCGATTTTTGATTATTTGAATTAATTGATTGAGTTATCTTGTTGTTTTTGGTTACAGTTTGCTGATTTTAATTTCAGTTTGTGATTTTTGTTTATGTAATTATGTTAATTTGTGGTTGTTGTTTGCTTACTAGAATTCAGTTTCGATAAGTTTTCGAAAAATGTATAGTAATTTGTAAGAACAGCTTTAATATCTCCATAAGAATTGCTAATACACTGAAGCAAAAACTACTGGAAATTATCGTCGAGCTATCATTTTGTTTTTGATAAACACAGAATGAACTAAATGAAATTAAAATAGATGACAGTTGATTTTCTATAAGTATGCATTCAAATTAGAATTGGTTTTTACCACTTGTAGCTATAACAATCAGGACCCGTTCTTTTGAGGTTGAATTGAACTGAAATGACCGAATATAATGCTTCATATGAACTATTGGTCAGTTAATTAACCGAGAGGTTTGAACGAAACTTAAAATCAAGGGCCCTATTTACCATCGAGGGTTTCACAATTGATAGTTGTAGAACATATGTATTCATGTGGCCATAGGTAAAAACTCTTATCCGAAACAGAAACGAGACAAATCTCAAATTTGATGAAACTGGATTCTTGGTTAGACGTTGATACTTCATTCTTAATTCCTGGTACATATACGAACCTTTAATCAACCTGATTTTGAATTTGATTTTCCTACATCCCCATTGCAATTTTTGTCAGGCTTATTGCAACATATAGTGAGTCAGCTTTGAATCATTTGGTTATAGCATATGTTGTCGTGTGGCAAATCTTAAAACTTATTTGGACCTCACAAAGTTTTCACCCTTGGTGAATTGTTATCTCTGTTTAAAGATTGTTTTTCTTTTTGTGAATGTATTGCAATCAGATAGTTCTTATTTATTGTTTATTTCAGCTTCAGAGGAAGTTGTAATAAATGGGACATCCTTTTCAGAAATAGTCGGAAGTGGAGTCATTCTTATCTAAGTAACTCAAACTATAGCAGTCAGTCTGGCCAATATTCTTTTATTCAAGCAAGCTGCCTTCAACACTGGTTCAAGAATTGGCAGGATCTTAGAAAGAATAGGCTCACTGCGAGCACTTTTGGCTCTGCAATTGGGTTCTGGCCTCGTAGAAGAGTTCAGTTATGGTTAGAGAAGATAGGGGCAATTGAACCCTTTTCTGGTAACATAGCAACCTGCTGGAACAATATTAAGGAAGAGGAAGCTCTGGAAAGATACAAGCTTATTACCGGAAAATCTGTTATATTTCCTGAATTTCAGATTCCTGATAAAAATGTTGAGGAAGATAATTGGCTTGGTGCATCTCCTGATGGGGTTGTTGAAGAATTTATTTATGATCTGCCATCGGGGGGAGTGCTTGAGATAAAATGCCCCTTTTTTGATGGTGATCTTAACAAGGCTTACCCATGGAAGCGTATTCCGTTGTATTGCATGCCGCAGGCACAAGGTTTGATGGAGATACTAGACAGGGAATGGATGGATCTTTATGTTTGGACTCCAAATGGAAGTAGTTTGTTCAGGGTGTATCGAGATGAAGAATACTGGTATACTATAAAAGTAGTTCTAAATGATTTCTGGTGGAATCATGTCCAGCCTGCAAAGGAGCTGTACAGCAAGTCTGTTATCACAAAGCCTTTGTCTCAATTAGGCTCTTTTAAACCAGAGCCCCGCCATGAACTATGTAGCTACATAGTTTATGAGAGCAAGCGTCTTGTGGATAATTCTAAGCTATTGGTGCGTGAAATTAATGGGAGAATACAAGATTGATGAAGTGTGTAAAACTGTATACGTATCTGTAATAATTGCTACTGCTTTGTGCCGCCAACAAGTGAGGTAAGTTAGCTTTTGATATGATATGATGTGAGGTTGCTGTAGTTGTGTTTATTGCTTGTCTTTATGAATTATCTACATTGAGTCACTGAAAACGTTATATACAGCTAGAATGAGTTCTATCATATCAACTTGAAGAAAGTTTCATTAATGTCCGTGGCTCTTCACTTCTTTAAGGATTGTGGCTGATCTGTGTTTGAAACTTCTTTGACCTGGCTCAAAAACTGTATAGTGAACCAACTCTCAAAATCCGTCCAATTTGCCAGCTTCAATAGGTGGCTTAGCTTCTGAAACTTAAATTTCTTTTGTAGAGCACTAGTTATTTTGCACCAGAGAACTAATAATCCTTTCATAGTTGCATGAACCTTTGGGCATTTTTTTGCAGCTTAAGGTCAAATTATGATAGGAAGAGCTGGTAGACTGGTAGTTTCCAGCTACCTGTTCTAGTAAGTGATGCACTTTGCCTGTTAATTGAAGGAATCACTATTGTTCATGACCTTCCAAATCTGACCATTGGTGTAGGAATATTATTCTGGTAGAACTCCACCGGCTCACAGAGGCAGCAAGCTGATGAAAGCAAAACACTTAGGAAGCATTTTGACACAAGTACATGAGAAATGAAAGCAAAACAAAATACAAATGGTTTTAGAATTTGTAAAGTTTTCTGCTGTTGGTTTTAGTATTTGTACATTTTACTTGAGTGCTTTTCAATTTTGTTTTTAGTTTTCAGAAAAAAACTGAAAAGTGAAAACAAAAAACTTCATCAAAAACTGATGAACCAATCCTTAATTTGATACAAAGGACTTCATTTTGGTCCATTTATTCTTGTAAATTATTAGATAGATGTTATAATTGATCCATCACTTCTCGTCTTGCTTTGTGAGCATACAAATGCTATACATGGTTGCATAAATTTTGTGATGTACAAATATATAAGTTTCCTAAATTGTGTTCTGAACTTCTGCAGGAAGACCAAATAACCTAAGGTTGAGAATGACAAATTCACAATCGACATGTTTCTTGCAACCGTCTTAAAAGTTAGGAAGCTATGCCTGCTGCTATGCATCTTTTTGGAAGCATGAATAAATGATAATATGAGGTTCTTCTTGATGGTATATAACGTAAATGGGTCACGCAGAAAGAACTTGTGCATTTATATGGTAACTTCTCCTGTTATTTACTCCATGGATGATAATTCTTGAAGAGAGTATCAGACCTGAGGCGTCATCAAATTAGGAAGCTATGCCTGCAAGTCCTGCATCTTTTTGGGAGCATGAATGATAATATGAGGTTCTTGTTGGTATACAACGTAAATGGGTCATGCAGAAGGATATGGTGCCATTATATGGTAACTTCTCCTTTGATTTACTCCAGGATGATAATTATTGAAGAGGGTATTAGACCTGAAAGCAATTGACTGACAGTGTCTGTCCTTTTTCTCCTTTCAGTTTCCCTGGTTTCTCGTTTATAACACGGAGTATGTATCATCTTTTTTCTTCTCTCTATTTATGGGCAGTTTTTAGGACCTTTTTGATCATATTTATGTATTCCCCATTACTGAGAATATTTAATTGTGATATGTATAGATTCACCCTATGCAGTAATGCAGATACTGATATAATGATATATCATATATGTATATCCCCCTGATTTGAAGAGTTATAAAAGGTTTTTAAAAGCTGGAAAAAAGAAAGGCAATCATTCCATATCTGCTCAAATTCTGTAGGGTAGATAATGGGTTGAAATAGCTTAATGCTTCTTTGATAACCATTTCTGTAAGTTATACTTAGATAGTGTCAATTTTATATTGCTAAATAGAGCAGCTTCACCTCAGAAATTTCGAATACATGTCTTGTATAGTTGTATGGCAGTATAACATTACATGTATAATTGTATGGCGGTATAATATGTTGATTATGTTCAGCCGAAGTTTCAAAGACACTCTTCATCGATCTATTACGGATAAGATAAAGCAATCTACAAATTAAGCGTCATTATATTTGTATCCAAAAAGCTTAAATGGAAAGCAGGGAAAGGGAGAAAATTGCTTTCAAATACACTAAATTATTATTCATTTCAATGAACTTGTACATAGTACATAGTTACATCCACAAAACCATCATTTCCACAACTCCATATTACTCGCTTTGTCGAAGCACTACAGTTCTGCTGTTGTAGCTAAGCGCCCCCTTCCACATCGCTGTCACAAGTTCGACAATCGCCGCCTAGCAGTCGGCTTAACTACCAAAGTAGCAACATTACCTTATTACTCTACTTACAGGCTTTTATAAACTACACACAGATTACAGATACACAAGTACACAATTGCCACAAGTTACAATAACAAACAAACAAACTGAATATTCTAGCAATTTACTGTAAAGTTTCATTCATCAGAACCAGTAATTTCAACAACTCTAACATCACGTCCACTATCACCTCCTCTGTCCCACATCATTTCCCCTACAAACTTAGGAACCACAACAGTCAACACACCATTCTCCATTGAGCAGCTCATCAACCCAACCTTTGCATCATTTGGCAGCCTCATTCGCCACGAAAACCGCCCATCAGCAGCACTTATCTTAACAAATCCACCTTCTTCTGTATCAACACCCACCTCTTCCTGGCTAAACCCTGGCAATTCTGCCACTATCAAGTGTGCTTCAGGGATTTTCTTGCACTCTAAATGTGTTTTTACGTCGCCTGAGGTTTCCACAGCGAGTTCTGAGTAGGGGATTGTGCGTTGAGAGGTGAGGAATGAAGGGAATGGGAATATGGATATGAGAGGGAAGTGATCATGGGAGAAGAAATTGTCCCAAAAATCTTGGGAAAATAGAGTGAAGGGAGTTGGGGTGTTGTTTCTGGGAATTAGTGACATTGTTGTAATGCTATTGTGATAGAGTATATAAGTTATTCATGGACCTCAACCATTAACTTAATCTTTTGGTTGAGTTGATCCTCTAATATGGTATCGGCGCTAATGTGACACAAAGGTTACGGGTTCGAATCTCATCACCCCCCTTCTAAGTGTTGATATTTTGTGTCCTTATTTAATTATGGATTTAATGTGTACGGTATATTATTTATTTTGATGGAAGGTAGGTTGGGTAGTTGTAGTAGCGTTTATGGTGTTATAAGGTACTGTAAAGTTCACAATAAAATGAAAGATTTTATACATTCGAATAATCTAGATAACTTTAGAAATAAGTTGAATAATTATCAATCTCATATCTTTAGTAATCTTATTCTCATACCCTTACGTTTCAACCTTTTGAACAAAGCGGCCCCTAATTATATGTAATGTTTATTGTAACATGCATACTAATAGTGCATTCTTTATATGCATACATTTTCACTTTAATTTTGCTAGGGTGGTCTCAAAGGTAATTTAACCCTCCTTGATTATAATTTTGCGTGTGTTTTTATTTCTTCTAAATTATGATCCATTTGGAATATTTACTTAGTGAATGAACTCAAGGACGTTTTTGGTTTTCGTTTGAGTAGGGTGTAAATGAACGGGTGAAAATTAATTAAATGCTCTGTTTTACTTTGACCGTTTGACTTCTTCAATGTCGTGGACTTTAATCAATTATGAGATGTACTCCTTTTAGTTACAATATTTCAAAAGTTGGAATCTTTCAAACTTTGATTTAATTTTACGATCAATGTGTTAGGAGAAATATTGTCAATATGGATCTCGTTTGATTCGTCTCGATATACTTAATTAATATATAATTTTTATAATATATTCAAATTTATAATTAAAGTTATAAATTGTTTAAAATATGTCTCGACGTTGCAACTAAAAATGGTGGAAGTATAAGTGTATAACAATTCCAATTTTCCTTTTGTGAGTTCCTCTATTTTTAAATGTCGTTAATTAGACAACCTATTCTATTAGTTAGAACTTTTCTTTCGATTTTAGAAAGTCTTGAAATCAATTCTCTTCATTAACCACTATATTTCCAACATTTTTAACTTTTTTTTTTTTTTGATTTTAGAATGTCTTGAAATCAATTCTCATCGGCCGCTATATTTCCAACATTTTCAATTCTACCAAATTCAGCTTTGTTATGTTGAATTTGTCTTAATTAAGTTATGTATTCTTGGGAGTACTAAATTTAGCTCCATTTTGTTTTATCCGGTCTTACTCTTGGCTCAACAAATTAATAAGCTCAATTTATAATCAAAATCAATATTAAAAAGGTAGTCTTACTATAATTTATATTAAAGTATGTCATGAGAACTTCAATGGAAATTAGATGAATAGAATTATTGGTAAATCAAATTTTAATACAACATAAGTTAAAAGCCAACAATCTTACTTTGATCCTATAGTTCTAGTCCAGCAAAAGCCTTATTTCTAGGCTTGCTTTTTTTTTTTTTTTTTTTTTTTTTTTTTTTTTTTTTGGGGTTTTTTTTTTTTTTTAATTTTTTTTTTTTTTTTTTTTTTTTTTTTTTTTTTTTGTTTAAGGAGTTTTTCTTTTAATCAATTATATCTAGGTTTCTTTATAATGTGTTATTGGAATATTAAATGCTCGTTTGATGTTTCTTTTGTTAACCATAAAGAAGCTAAAAATCCATGCTAAATTTTTAACAAATATGGGAGTAGCAAATTAGCATCTTATTCTTTTCTCAACATCAAGCAACCAAATGTGTTATGTAGAGATACAGAACAAATACAAACCAAAATAATTAATTCAAGGTTTACTTATTAGTTTCGATTAGTAAATATTGTTTAAGTAATATATCAGGTGAAGAGAGAGCTTTCAACACCAAGTCTAAAATCACCGGGGAATAAAAGTATAAAACCTCTTCTCAAGTCTTCAAATAACCGAGGAATAAAACCTCTTCTCAAGACATGACTCCTTATAAAGCATCCGATCCCTTCTCAAGATACTCCTGTATGTGTAAACCAAACAAACCTGTAGAGCCTGTTTACTTCAGCTTAAAATCCGTTCATCTCAGTTCAGTTCAGTTCAACTCTTCTCTTATTTTGCTATTTATTAATTCTTCATAAAAAACTTTCAGCTCAAGTAAACAGGCCCTTAGTTAATAAAATTGTTTTTATATGAATGAAATTTCAATTTATTTTTATTAAATTGTCCCCTCTGGCTTTTAGTACTTTTTAGATCGATAAATGTACAATTATCAATGCACATAACTTCAATTAAAATGTTATCTAATTAAATTAATTTAATTGTGTCATAAAATTTAGCTTTGTAAATACTCTATGATATGAACTTTTTCGTCAAAACCATGCATCACCCAAGCACTAATAACACTATTATCCGAGTAGTATATTGGTTTGCATGAGCCAGTTTAATTACCCTAAAAATATGACCTATAGTACGTGATGTACAAGGGAGAATTGAAGTGATAAATCTGTACTCTCCCTACATAAAAAGATTGCCTATAACTAAATTGAGATTGTCAATTTCAATTTCCTTCTATATACCGACACACAAAAGTCAATAATTAAAGGCTAAAGCCATATAAGTATTGAACTACTACTCTACTAACATTTGCTTATTAATTAATTAATTATTTAATTAATCCGTACAATGATTATGAACATCTCATGATGACCTCAGACAACAAAAAGGGTGGCCATAAAAATAAAATGAAAAACAAACTAATTATATAGTAGTACATCTTTATTTATGATATAATTATTTGCATGTTTTTTTTATAATAATAATTAATTTAAACTACTACGTGTAATATCATAGAAGCAAATTGTATAAATAGCCAAGTCTGCGTGAAGTCGTCCAATTAAAAAAAGCACCTTAGTGAATCAAAACTTAAGCTTTCTGTCAAACTTTGCTTTCTATTATAAAGAAAAAAAAAAAAAAAAAAAAAAAAAA
>PYUH01000078.1:2113201-2148219 GCA_016808085.1 Suaeda aralocaspica
TCGCCTCTCCCTGCTTTTTTTACGAATTTACGTCGCCTGAGGTTTCCACAGCGAGTTCTGAGTGGGGATTGTGCGTTGGGGTGAGGATGAGGATGGGATTGGTATGAGAGTGATGCTCATGGGGAAGAATTGTCCCAATCTTGGGAAAATGAGTGAAGGGAGTTGGGGTGTTGTTTTCTGGGAATTAGTGACATTGTTGTAATGCTATTGTGATAGAGTATATAGTTATTCATGCCCTCAACCATTAACTTAATCTTTTGGTTGAGTTGATCCCTAATATGGTATCGCCAATGTGACAATTACGGTATCGAATCTCTCCCACCCCCCTTCTAAGTGTTGATATTTTGTGCCTTATTTAATTATGGATTTAATGTGTACGGTATATTATTTATTTGATGGAAGTAGTTGGGTAGTTGTTAGTACGTTTATTGGTGTTTAGAGGTACTGTAAAGTTCAAATAAATAAAATATTTTATACTTCGATATCTATTAACTTTAGAAATAAGTTGAATAATTATCAATCTCATATCTTTAGTAATCTTATTCTCATACCCTTACTTTTTCAACCTTTTGCAAAGCCCCCTATTAATTATGTTTATTGTAACATGCATACTAATGTGCATTCTTTATATGCATACATTTTCACTTTAATTTTGCTAGGGTGTGTCTCAAAGTAATTTAACCCTCCTTGATTATAATTTTGGCGGTGTTTTTATTTCTTCTAAATTATGATCCATTTGGAATATTTACTTAGTGAATGAACTCAGGACGTTTTTGGTTTTCTTTGAGTGGGTGTCTTTGTTTTATTGCTCTGTTTTTACTTTGACCGTTTGACTTCTTCAATGTCGTGGACTTTAATCAATTTGAGATGTACTCCTTTTAGTTACAATATTTCAAAAGTTGGAATCTTTCAAACTTTGATTTAATTTTACGATCAATGTGTTAGAGAAATATTGTCATATGGATCTCGTTTGATTCGTCTCGATATCTTAATTAATATATATTTTTTTATTATTCAAATTTATAATTAAGTTAAATTTTTTAAATATGTCTCACGTTCCCACTAAAATGGTTTCTATGTTACAATTCCTTTTCCTTTTGAGTTCCTCTATTTTAAATGTCGTTAATTAGACAACCTATTCTATTAGTTAGAATTTTTCTTTCGATTTTAAAAGTCTTGAAATCAATTCTCTTCATTAACCACTATATTTCCAACATTTTTTAACTTTTTTTTTTTTTGATTTTAGAATGTCTTGAAATCAATTCTCATCGGCCTTATTTCCAACATTTTCAATTCTACCTATTTTTTTTTTATGAATTTATCTTCTTTTTAATTATCTTTGCTCCTGTGTCTTTTATCGTCCTTCTTCCTCTTATTCTCAAAATTTAAGCTCAATTATAATCAAAATCAATATTAAAAAGGTGTCTTACTATAATTTAATTAAGTATGTCATGGAACTTCAATGGAAATTAGATGAATAGAATTATTGGTAAATCAAATTTTAATACAACATAAGTTAAAAGCCAACAATCTTACCTTTGATCCTATAGTTCTAGTCCAGCAAAAGCCTTATTTCTAGGCTTGCTTTTTTTTTTTTTTTTTTTTTTTTTTTTTTTTTTTTGTTTAAGGAGTTTTTCTTTTAATCAATATATCTAGCGTTTCTTTATAATGTGTTATTGGAATATTAAATGCTCGTTTGTGTTTCTTTTGTTAACCATAAAGAAGCAAAAATCCATGCTAAATTTTTAACAAATATGGGAGTAGCAAATACATCTTATTCTTTTCTCAACACCAAGCAACCAATGTGTTATGTAAAGATACGACAAAATCCAAACCAAAATAATTAATTCAAGGTTTACTTATTAGTTTCGATTGTAAATATTGTTTAAGTAATTATCAGGTGAGAGAGAGCTTTCAACACCAAGTCTAAAATCACCGGGGAATAAAGTATAAAACCTCTCTCAAGTCTTCAATAACCGAGGAATAAAACCTCTTCTCAAGACATGACTCCTTATAAGCATCCGATCCCTTCTCAAGATACTCCTGTATGTTAAACCAAACAAACTGTAGAGCCTGTTTACTTCAGCTTAAAATCCGTTCATCTCAGTTCCTTCAGATTCACTCTTCTCTTTTTGCTTTTATTATTCTTCATACTTCCTCTCACTCCCCTGCCCTTGTTTATATTGTTTTTTTGTGAATTTCTTTTTTTTTTTTGTCCCCTCTGGCTTTTAGTCTTTTTGTCGTTCTTATCAATCGCACATCACTTCAAATTAAAATGTTATCTAATTAAATTAATTTAATTGTGTCATAAAATTTACTTTGTAAATACTCTATGATATGAACTTTTTCGTCAAACCATGCATCCCCACCTCTAATACACACTATTATCCGAGTAGTATATTGGTTTGGCATATCATTTTTTACCCTAAAAAATCTCGTATCTGTGATGTCACAGGAGAATTGAAGTGATAAATCTGTACTCTCCCTACATAAAAAGATTGCCTATAACTAATTGAGATTGTCAATTTCAATTTCCTTCTATAAACCGACACACACAAGTCTAATTAAAGGCTAAAGCCATTAAGTATTGAACTACTACTCTACTAACATTTGCTTATTAATTAATTAATTATTTAATTAATCCGACAATTTATGAACATCTCATGATGCCCCTCGGGGAGCTCCAGGAGGATGAAGACCCCGCCCGTGTTGTCCCTCGCACCCTCCCCTATCCCCACCCACCTCCTTCTGCTAGTTCTGCTCCCGTCTTCGTTTCCTTCCTCGCGTTCATTTTCGCTGTTTTTTTTTTGTCTCCGTTCGCTTTCCTTCCTGATTCCCCGTACCGTTCCGTTTCCTCTCCTAACTACCGACACACTTTTATCCATCATGGCCCCTTCTTTCTTTCCTTCTTCCCCTTCCCCCCCTCCCTTCTTTCCTCCCCCCTAGGGAAAGGGGAATCCTCTTTCTTTCCCCCCTTTTCTTTCTATTATAAAGTAATAAAAAAAAAAAAAAAAAAAAAAAAAAAAAAAAAACTTCATGAACAAGTAAGAGGGAAATGATGAAACACAAATAATCATACGGAGTTTATATAACAATTTTCGACGTAATTTTTAATTTATGCAGTTGTTGATGATAATCAGAATTCGAAAATGGAGAAGTCGAATTCTGGGAAGAAGGACAGTGGATACCATAGTCTTTTGAGCTTGGTCTTTTCATGGTCGATCAAAGATGTCCTTGATGATAAACTTTACAAAGACAAGGTAACTATATATTTGAATTTTATCTTCTTGTTTTCGCTTATTTTCCATTTATTAGTGTAACTTTCATTGACCCTATCATTTTTTACCATCTACCATTTTCTGTTAGATATCTAGTAATTTTTTTTTTCTTTTTATAATAATAATAATAATGATAGTTATATGCTATTTTAGCTTCCCTTAATTAGACTTTTCTTGCTCATAATTTAGTACTTCTATGTAATGAATGATCATAAGTCATTAAGGTCAATTTAAGATAGTGATTCATTTGATTATGTTACTTGTACATCACTCATTTATAGTAATGAAATCATCATTCTAGTGAACATATTGTGCATTTGTTCTGTTGTTTTCATGACTTTGATAATGGAAATGCTTAGCAGATTAATCAGATACCCGACGTATTCACTTCAGCTGGTCATTACTTCAACTCATTCAAGTGGCTTCTTATAGAGGAGTCTCGAGCAGAATACTGTTCTGGATTGGAATCAATTGGCCATGCCCCTGCCTGTGAGATATCGAAAATATTGTTGTCTAGCAATTACAAGCCTCCTAAAGGTTTGTACTATGATGTTACGACAAAAATGCTAAGTAATGTTGATAATCCTGGAGGCATACATTATGAGCCAGAGTCTGGTGACCTTTTCGCTATAACATATGTAAGGCCTAGAAGTATTGGAGATTTGAACAAACCAGATAAACCATTTCATTTTGCATATGTTTCGAGGTCAAGTGAAGGTGATGAAGGTAAGTTTGAGATGCTGTCTTCGGAGAAAATTGACCGTGGGTTACTAATTAGGAGCAAGCAGAGGCTTTTTGTTACCTACTTGACAAACATCACAACCAGTATGAGGATATGGAAGGCATTGAATCCTGATCCTCGGAGCAAAAATTTGGGTATTATTCGGAATGTGCTAGAATATGACTCTTCGGTACGTAAGTAGTCATGTTTCTTAATAGATTACGGATCATGAAAAGTAAAAGCCCCATCTCATATGCTTTTGTTTGTTATTGACGCTAATTTCAATTCAGGTGGATGATGAATGTTCTACTTGCATCTCCGAGCAGAGTTGTAATAGTAAAGAATCAAATATGTTGGATTGTATTAGCTCGTTTGGATTAGATGAGTCTCAAAGAAAAGCTGTTTCGAGCAGCATTTCGTTGGGAAAATGCTTACACCAGAAATACAGTGTGAAGCTAATATGGGGTCCACCAGGAACAGGAAAGACTAAGACAGTTGCTTCATTGTTGTTTGTACTACTGCAGAAGAAATGGGGCATAACACTAACGTGTGCTCCAACCAATGTAGCAGTGATCCAAGTTGCGAAAAGGCTTGTGACGCTATTCTTGGAGTCCCGGAACTATGATACTTATGGGTTGGGAGACATAATTCTGTTTGGAAATGAAAAAAGAATGAAAATTGATGATCACTTTGAGCTTGTGGACGTATTTCTAAAATATCGTGTAGAGTTAATAGAGCAATGTCTCAGGCCTTTAACAGGTTGGAAGCCTACTCTGGAGTCGATGTTATATTTACTCAAAGAACCTCAAGCACGCTATAGTGCTTACTTAGAACAGAATACAAAGGCTAGCAACGATGTTGACAAGAAGGTTGAGAGTAATGTAGAAGCCACCAAAGTGAAAAATGTAGAGGGATCAAGGACTAACACAAAGGTGTGGAAGAAAGTTATTGATCAGACTCTGAGAGAAAATGAGCATAAAAATAAGAAGGGAAAAAGAAATGGCCAAGGCAGAAAATGGAAAGAAGATAGTAGAGGGAGTGATGATCAGGATGCAAAGGTCGAAGAATGTATGTCATATGACGAGTTTGTAAAGAAGAGTTTCTGCTCTTTAGCTGATCGGTTAATGTTGTATGCCGAGACATTCTACACTCATCTACCAACATCATACTTACCACCAAGTGTGGCAAAATCAATGATTCGACTTGCTGATCTGCTTAGAATATCCCTAGAAAGTGCAAGAAAAAATGTTAGTCAGTTCTTTGAACTGTTTAAGGGGAGGAGGAAAGAAATATTAGCTGTGTTAAAATTTCTTCATGATGAATTCCCTAATCTCGAATTTGATGGAAGTATAAAGGATTTCTGCTTGGATAATGCGCGTTTAATGTTCTGCACTGCTTCAGGGTCTATCAAAGTACAATCATTTGTTGATATGGTGATCATAGATGAAGCTGCACAGCTTAAAGAATGTGAGTCTGCAATTCCCTTGCAGATTCCTGGTCTAAGAACTGCTATTCTTATTGGTGATGATCGGCAACTCCCAGCAATGGTTCAAAGCAAGGTCAGCTAGCTAGCTAATGTGTTGTTATTCACTTATTCCTGCTTGAAATTTCGCTATTTTCAATTAGTAAAATGGTGTTTTTCGTTTTCTTAGGCTCTAGAAAAGACGAACTTTGGTAGGAGTTTGTTCCAACGGCTAGCAACGCTAGGAAAAAAGAAGCACCTTCTCAACATTCAGTATAGAATGCGTCCGTCAATAAGCTCATTTCCGAATAGAGAGTTTTATGAGAACAAAATCATTGATGCACCAAATGTCAAAGAAACAAGCTATGTAAAGAATTTTCTTAAGGGAGGCATGTATGGATCATATTCTTTCATGAATGTGGTGGACGGAATGGAGAACTTCAAGACGGGGCATAGTCCAAGAAACTTTGAAGAGGCAGCTGTTGTTGAGAGGATCATTGCAAAGCTCTTTAAAGGTTAGAGTTGATAAGTTTCGCTACTTGTAACTATATTATTCATAGCTATAACATCACTTTCAATGAGCTAACATCAATGAAAATAGATTCCAAAGATCTAAATCTGTTCTGCACTCTATGCAGATTATTATTGCATCACAAAACAGAAGGTGAGTGTAGGCGTAATTTCACCTTACAAGGGTCAAGTAGGTTTGCTTCAAGAAAAACTTGAGAAGAAATACACCCATTGCAAGGAAAAATTTTGCATCAACATCCGCTCTGTCGATGGATTCCAAGGTGGTGAGGAGGACATCATTATAATCTCAACTGTTCGAAGTAATGGTAATGGAGCTGTTGGGTTCCTTTCGAATCTTCAGAGAACAAATGTAGCTCTTACCAGGGCAAGGTATTACTATTTTAGTTGTGAATTGAACTTGGTTGTGGTTGAGTAGTCCTAAAAGTTTATCTGATTAAAGGCCTTAATGCTGAGTAATAACAGTTTTACCGCCCTGGTATAATGTAGGTTCTGTCTGTGGATAGTTGGCAGCGGGAGTACTTTAGGCAACAGTGGATCAGTGTGGAACAATCTTGTACTTGATGCCAAAACTCGAGGGTGTTTTTATAATGCATATGATGACATAGACATAGACCCTCTTATCCAAGATGCATCAGCTGGTAAATTCGGCTTTTTTGGGTACTTAAAACTTGATAAAGCAAGATGGAAGGTAAGTCCAAATTTTATTGGTCTAGGACTTTTCAGCACACTACACTTCCTAATTGTCAATGAAGCTAAAAATCGATATGCAGGTTATCTTTAACCGTGATTTTAGGATCTCCATATTGAGCTTGAGTGTTAAGGCTCAAATTCGAGTGAAAGAAATGCTGCACAAGATTGCTGATGGCTGGCGCCAGTCAATTTTACTGAAACTATTGAATACTGCTATAAGTAATCCTGTGGCATCCTCATTGTTGGAGCTGTACAAGGTTGATGAGAAGCTGAATCTTGCTTGGACAGTCGACGTTCTTAAGGAAGAATCAAGCTACACACAGGTTATTAAGGTTTGGGACATTGTACCAGGTTCAAGGATTCCTAATCTTGCTAAGAATATTGGCACCTTGTTTCGAAATTATAGTGCAGAATTGAAGCACTGCTGTCAGTACAAATCTTTTGAAGGGTATGCCTTAAAATTTCCTTAGATAAACGGACATCATGTTTTCGAGTTTGAAGTAAATTTATTTAAACTAATCTTCTAAGGTAATGTCTTCCATTTAAGCGACATTTGTATGTGTATATATGTTATTATAGGAACTTGGTTGTGCCAATGTCTTGGCCACTGGACTCTACTTATAACAGTACTCCTTCTACGGCTACTACTCCGATTTGCTTGTCAAACAACATAGCTGCTCTGACTTTGGGTGTCAAAGAAGGCGAACCAAGTTCTAGGGCTAGGTAACTTTACGTTTTAGTCAATCATTGACATCTTTATAAAGTTTTGGTTTCAATTAGATGCTTATTAATCTTGTGTCTTGTGACTCTTGTGCAGAAAGAATGCTGCTTCAGCATGGAAACCAGTTCAAAGGCAGAATGGTAATTTAAGCACGGACTGGACTACAAATTGAGTGGTTTGGATTGGATGCTCGACTGCTCGAGATAGGCAAGAGGGGCAAAACACAAACCTCGATGATAACGATAAGGATTCTCCTTGATGCTTTACTTAGTAAGGGAGCTAGTACGGAATGAAAAAACATGTGATGTATCAGTTGACTTTGTACCTGACTATAATGTCTGTGCAAATACTCGTAACAATTGTAATAAATGCTGAACCAAACTGAATTTAAATTACACGGGTGTTCTCATGCACAAATGACAAATCCGTGTATGTTACTGAACCTATCAACACTTGGGTTTTTGGTGTCCATTTGATTTTTGCTTTAATAAAATTTATAAATCAACTAATTCAACCGTCAAAAAATTCAAAACTATGGAAAAGTAAAATGTTAGTTGAAAGAGTAATTCCCGCCATAATAACTAACTCCAGAGCTAATCAACAACGAATTTTCTCTCTCTTAAAATCCTGCAATTCCATAAAACAGCTTACTCAAATCCACGCTCAAATCATCATTAATGGTTATTCCCAGAAAAATTTTCTTCTCGTTCAATTAAATTCTCTCTATATAACATATGGGTATTTCCAAAATGCCTGCAAAGTTTTCCACGAATTGTCTAACCCATCAACTAATGTTTTTAATCAAATGATTAGAGGTTATGCTAAAGATGAAAGACCATATAAATCAATTGAATTGTACTCTAGAATGTTAGTAATAGGATTAATTGCTGATGAATATACTTATTCTTATCTAATTAGCGCGTTTTTGAGGTTTTCGATGTTGACAGAGGGTGAGCAAATTCATGGGAGAGTTTTGAGAGATGGGTATTACTCAAATAGTTTTATTAGAACTAATTTGATGAATTTGTATCTGGGTTTTGAGGATGAAGTTGGTTTTGTTAATGCATATAAGGTGTTTGATGAAATGCCTGAGAGAAATAATCCTGTGACTTGGAATTCGTTGCTTGCGGGGCATATTAGGTGTAAGGATTTTGATGGGGCGTTTAGAGTGTTCGATTCTATGCCAGTGAGGAATGTTGTTACTTGGACTACTATGCTTACGGGGTGTGCTCGAAATGGATGGTTTAGGCATGCTTTATTATTGTTTCAGGAGATGAGGATAGTGAATTTGAAGTTTGATCAAGCGTCATTGGTTGTAGGTTTGTCGGTATGTGCTGAGTTGGGTGACTTAAGCACTGGCAAATGGATTCATTTATATGTCATTAAGGCGTTTGACGGGATGGCACGAGATACATGTGTGCGTTTACACAATGCCCTCATTCATATGTATGCCAGTTGTGGTGCTGTAGATGAGGCGTATAAGATTTTTGACGAAATGCCAAGTAGAACCGTTGTTTCATGGACAACAATGATTATGGGATATGCCAAACATGGCTTTGCTAAAGATGCTTTGGAAATTTTTGAAAATATGCAGAAGTCAGGTGATGTAAACCCTGATGCTACAACTTTTTTGGGGGTTCTTTTGGCCTGTAGCCATGGAGGATATGTGAAAGAGGGGCGTCGTTATTTTAAAGAAATGGAAGAAAACTGGACAACTAGCCCTAGTATTGAGCATTATGGTTGTTTCATTGATCTTTTGAGTAGAGCAGGGTTCTTGGAAGAAGCACGGAGGCTTATAGGGAGCATGCCTATGAAACCCAATGATGTAGTTTGGGGTGCACTTCTTTGTGGATCAACGAGTCATAGGAATCCAGAGATTGCTTCCTATGCAGCCCAAAAGCTCATGACGGAAGTTGACCAGGAGAAAATTGTGGATTATCTTGTCTCTGTGTCAAATGTTTATGCCATGGCCAGAAGATGGCAAGAAGTGACTTTTGTTCGGAAGAAAATGATTGAATTGAATTCAAGACATAGTAAAGGGAAGAGTTGGGTGCAGGTAGATGGAACAATTCACGACTTTGGGGCTGATGACACAACACATAGATGTGCCTTATCAATCTATGAGATGCTTAACGGACTCTCTAATGAAATCCGATGTGAAGTCAATAATCATGATACAAGTGATGGATTTAATTTGTAATCTAAGCTTACACCCTCACTCTCCCGTCTGCTAGTCTGTAGTTCCTCAGTCAATTTCATGCTTCTTGTATCTTATGGTTTTTTAGTATGCATCTAATATCACAGGCTCAGAAGTCAGTTCTTGATACTCTATTACTCTGTACCAATTGTTGAGTAGTGGGATTTAGTCAAAAATTGCTCTGCCTGTCCTCTGCAAATGGATTTTCATTTTTCAAGGGAATTCGACTTGATAGTAGAGTGGATTGATCTTGTGCAGTCAACTGTTTTCTTCTCCAGGCATATATCCGCAGCTGTATAGTTGGTACGAGCATATATGATGAAAAGGTAATATTTTTTTTACGAAGTATCAAATATTTATGAATAAGTGATGGCTTGCAATGCAGTGCATCTAGTATATGTGTTCATTTAATTTGAGACTGAACTTCCCACTTATATCATATAAGTTATCTTTTAGGTGCAACCATTTGTAGATAAAGATTGATTTTAAATTAGAATTTTGAGATTGAATTTTGGTGAAGATAATATAACTGCCTTATTATTGCCTTAAAGTTGAGGTTATGAAAAAATTAAAAGGAATTAACAGCATAATGAACCATAAAAAACAGCATAATCTGATTAATATAGAACTTGACATGCTAATATTTATTTAAGCTAATGATATTGGAAGAGAATTACTGGCTACCATAAGTCCATAATACATTTTGAAGCACCGTTAAACTAAACTTAGATATATAACTTAATCCATAACCTTATCAAGTAGTTACTATTAGCTAGCAAAACATAGCTAGTTTAAGTACTAAGTAGTAACTACTAGAAGTTCTAATTATTTAGTTGTTCCCCTTACTGTCATTACCACGAGTACTGCTAAAGTAACCTTGTGGATTCTTCTCGAAATCATCCCTCGGTATTTGAGCAGCACCTCCGCTGCCAGGAGCCACCATCATACCTGGTGCGATTCCTTTTGACCCATTGTCGCCACCAGCTCCGCCTTTGGCTGCTCCCGCTCCAACATTACCACTGCTGCTTCCTTTGGCATCCATAGTATGTTAGTTGTTTGTTTTTTTGGTTAACTTTTTTTCCACTTAGTGGTGAATTTGGTACTAAATTCTATTTAAGAATTAGGATATTTGAGTTTATGTGATAAAGAATGGTATTAGGATCAGTATTTATAGATGGTAGTGGTCAAGTGGTCATACTTTGTAATTAGTAAAGGAGTAATTAGTAAAGACTAACACCTGATTACTTAAACATTTGATTAACATGGATTGGTTCATGCATATGCAAAGTCAAGTTTACATATTGGAATTAGTTTCTCGTAAATGAATTTGTAGATTGGAAATTTGGAATAATATACAATTAACCAATTGTAGTGAGTAGATGGTCAAATTTTTTTTCTACTCTGTCTCCGAGTAACTGGTAAGAGATAGCCAATTAGCCATTAATGGTAGTAATTTTGTTTGAATCTATTAATCTAATAACCCCTCAGTTTGAATACTAGTACTCTATCAGTTACGATGTATTCGTAATAATTTAAGTACTAATGTGATGTAGAAGATATGTTGAGCTATGAGTACTTTTTTTTCGGGGAGTGTCAAGTTTATCAAGTGATATAATTGGTTAAACATATCGCTTCTTGAATTGTTGAATAAGAATTGTGAGGCCGACATAAATTTTTTGTCATATAATATATATAACAAGGGTTTCCTCTTGAATATAAGCCTTGATATGATTTTCTTAACCATATCAGGGTGATAAATTTGGATTTCCCTTTATTTTTCCGATAGGAAATTAGGAAAAAGATTAGGAACAGTTGCATCATGATATCAACGTTTTATGGATCTTTACATTGACATACATATTGTAATGCTTATTGGGTGTCGCAATAGGTCTTTGATGAAGTAGTCCATGCCAAAATAATGTTTCCAGGAGTTGGTACAAAATATCTGTTTTGAGATCAATTTGGTTGAGATATTGTCAGACATATCATAGTACTCATAATTGTTTTACAACATTAATAATCAGTAGTGCCCTAAAAGATGATTTCTATTATGGCCAATTTTAGACGTATGAATTATGAAGTTAGACAAATGACTGGTTTTGCAAAAGTTTGAATATTTCAAACATTACATGATCAGTAACAGGGATAAAAAGGTGTCGTGGAAAATAGGTCAATTGTAGCATGGGTTACTTGTCGTTATAAGTTATTGCAAAACAAGGATTATGCTTTGGATTCAGGATTAGATTCGTCTATTAACATATAACATGATAAACTTTCGTCATTTTTCATGATTAACATTGCTTGTGGAATTGATTATCTTCTGAAATTGATATTATATTATTACTTAGTATCATATGATCATTGATCAATGCGTGTTTTACTCGTTGAACCAAGTTCTTTTGATTCGAAACCTTAGAAGTCTAATGAGTAATGTGATAGGCATGAATAAAGAAGTATTAAACAAAAATATTTGTGAGAGGGATGTCGCAAATGAGTGACATGACTTTAGGACTTTACCTGACAAACGACACTTTTAGGGTGAAAAATTCATAATCTCATTCCCTGATAACTCATTAGGAAAGTTGGAGTGAATTAAGCAATGGTCCTTCATTCAGTAAAAAAACTGAATACGAAACATGAATGCAGTTGTGGTGCTAAATTGGCAAAAGACAATAATTAATAGTTTATGCTACTATAAGATCTTTATCTCAAATAAAAGATAGGTATTTTCTTCTATTGTGTACTTAAGGCATATACTAGCTTTTTGGCAAATTGCTACCTAAATTTGAACTTTACCAATCAAAACATGCACCAATCGAATTCATTTAGGCTAATAGCTCATTAGCTAAGCATGATAAAACATACCTTTATTCGACTCTGGTCAATTTCTACGTCTAAAGTTCCAAACATATTATCCATCAATCACCCTTGACTATCAATCACATCTCGAAGAAACTCTAAGCTTTCCAAAAAAAACATAACTCAACTAGCAAACCTCAAAAACAAACAACATTCCTTGACACAAAAGGGAACCTTAAAACATACAAAACCCAAAATACCACACTTCTCTCAATTTACCACAAAACCCTCGTCTCTAAGCAACCTTCACCCTCTAACAAACGTAACGAACTTCACTACTTCCCATTCCCCCATATTTAATTCCCCCTTTTGGCACCTTTCTATTCCCCCATTTCCCTCAATCAACTACCTTTCCCCCCTCTTTTCCCCCATTTCCTCCTTAAAAAAAAAACCTTCAAAACTTCAAAAATGGCGGATCAAAAATCAGAAATCGCATTCTTCGATGTCGAAACCACGGTACCTACAAGAACAGGTCAAGGGTTTACAATGCTAGAATTCGGTGCAATTTTAGTTTGCCCTAAAAAATTAGTTGAGCTCGAAAATTACTCCACTTTAATTTGCCCTAAAGATATTAGCCTAATTAACTCTAAATCTGAACGCTGTAATGGTATCACACGCGCCGCCGTTTCTTCTGCTCCTCCTTTCTCCTTCGTCGCCGATAAAATCTTCGACCTCCTTGATGGTTTGTTTGTTTATTTGTTCAATCATTTGATTTTGTTTGTTTGAAATTTTTGTTTTGTTTTAAAGGATTAATTGATTTTGTGGTGAAATTTTGTAGGGAGGATTTGGGCAGGGCATAATATAATGAGGTTTGATTGTCCAAGGATTAGAGAGGCGTTTGCTGAGATTGGGCGTTCGCCGCCGCAGCCGAAAGGGGTTATTGATTCTTTAGCTTTGCTTACTGAGAGGTTTGGTCGTAGAGCTGGTAATATGAAGGTATAATTTTATGTTTTTGTAAAGGTTTGATTTTTGTTGTATTGTTTTGAGTAATTAAATTATGTTTTGGGTTATTACACTTGATTTAGGTTTTATTGGTGGTTTGTTAATGATGTTTTTGGTGACTAATTTTGGATTATTATGCTTGATTTAGCTTTAATTGGTGGTATATTGGTAAATTTGAGTTGATGATGGATGATTGGAGATTGTTGTAATATTTTGGGAGAAGAATCATGTTTTGTTGGGAAAATGAAGAGGAATATGTTTGTTTGTTGAATATTTTTGTTATTGCGTGCCTTTATGCAAGCAAAAGCTAAACTAGGGGAAATGAAAAGTTGTAGTCTTTACGGCTTTTTACGCAATATGTAAGATATTCGAGCTAATATTCTCAATGTTTAAAATAAAACAGTAATGTTCTAATTATTAGTCATTAGTATATGAAAGATATAGGAAGTAGAATGACTTATATAGCAAAGGTGTCATGGATTGTTAAGGTTAAAATCAGGGTTATTGACAGAGTAATGGCTCTAATTTATGTGGAAAAAACAGTCGAATAGATCGCATATTTGTTTCTCCAAGTTTGGTCACTAAGTTGTAGTAAAGGATTGACCTTGAGGCTTTCTACTTTTTAAAATGATATATAATATGAGATTAAGAGTAACATAATTTTATGATTCTTTTGATTCTAGAAGTGCTCTGTTTATACCTGAGAGACCCGATTGATAATTTGTTATTTATGCTCTTCAGATGGCCACTCTTGCCACATACTTTGGATTAGGCCAGCAAACTCATAGGTAATATGCCAATTTCCCGCTTTTAATCTTCTGCTGTTGGGAGTAAGGCTGCACTGGTGTGGTAACCATCTAAACGTTCTTTTTGTTCACAAGTATGGTATATTATTGATGTTCACCCTATCCCTATCTAACTGTTTAAAACTTGGGGTTTATGACTTGTTACTGAGCTAAATGAATAGATCTTGTTAACAAGTTGAGATACCTCAAAATATAGAAGAGGGCTTTTCCATCGTGTTAGGTCAAATAAAAAATTGAAGACTGGGGAATCGATTGCTACTAACGAACTCAATAATTTGGTGATGATGTTTTCACTGTTGAGAATCCCAGATTTTGTAATCATATTATTGTTTTTCAATGATTTCAGGAGCTTGGATGATGTGCGCATGAACCTTGAAGTTCTCAAGTATTGTGCAACTGTACTCTTCTTGGTAAGTCCTCTTAATTTCATTTTACTTATTGACTAGTTAGTTAAGTATATTGTATAGTAGAAAGGAACAGCTAGTTAACCTATGTTATATAGCAGATTCTTTAGACTTAACCTTGTTGTTGTGCAGTTTTGATCTTCTTGCATCTTGGATTAGCATATAAGATAGAGTAGCTTATTTCTTTCAATCTTATTATGTGCAATATCTATTACCCATTAAGGAGCAGTTGTTGAGTTAGCCCTTATTTGAGCAAATGGTATAAGTACAGTGGGAGGTTTATTTTGGATGTAGAGGTGTGAGGGTGGAGGGTGATTAATTTCAATGATTTTTTCTTTGGTTCGTGGTGGAAAGACAGAGATGTTGTGCTTGTTAGTCAGCACTGAGATCTGATTCAATTGCCTATTCACTATTCTTCTTGACTGGGAAAGCTGGTCCATCATCCATGCTTACTTCTGTGAGGTCTGTTTTACACACCCTCTTTTATGAGTATTGGAATTTGAATACTATCTAGCCATTTCCCTGTGAACCCCCGACTAAACTTTTTTGTTCACCTTCTTTGTTTTGGGATGTCTGAAGTACACTTTTTTTTGACGTAAGAAGTAAAGCTTTTCCTTTCTCTCAAATCAAATATCTTAACAATTATTCTTATATTTATCCCAAACAAAGATGTAAAGAATCTAAAGTGGCGAAAGGTATTTTTCTTGAAGTTATCAGTATGTTTAGATATAATTATTGGTCACACTTCCATAATTTGACCCTAGTATATTTAGGGTGCTTTATGGAGGGGAGCACGGAGTACTTAGTTTCTTGTTTTGCTTGTAGCTATGAAAAAACTTTCTTTTGGGTATCTTGGTTTGCAATGTCTTGTACTATGAGACTTTATAATAAATTAAACTCTTTGTTTATCTGCCTGCAGGAATCAAGTCTTCCAGATATTCTTGTAAGTGATAGTTTGGTTTCTCCAACTTCTACTGCTAGAAGAACTCGTGCTGGTGGGAGAGTTTTGCCAATGGAAATGAATAACAGTCCCAACACAGTTCCTAGGCCTGACATTAACTCAAATCAAATCTTGGGAGAGCAGATTCTCAATTATGTTGAGCCTATTCAACCTGAAACCGAGTCATTTAATATGAGAAGGTTGTCTGAGGAAATAATGGATGATGCCATTCAAGAAGATAATGCAGATCCTCAGCTGACATCTCGCCCAGTGACAATATCTGAGGGTTGCAGCAGTTCACCTTCCTTTTTATGTCCTGAAGATGTAATTATTACTTCAATTAATGCCTCTTCAGTTCCCTTTTTTCGTGGGAGTCAAAAAATTCAGATACTGCATGGTGTTGCTCTACTGAAGCTTCAGTGTACCAATCTGAAAGTGAGATTTGGAATTAGTACAAAGTTTGTAGATCAGGCTGGTCGCCCTAGGTTAAGCTTTGTGGTTGATGCTCCTCCAAGTATATGTCAAATCCTGGATGCATGTGATAATCATGCACATAGTGTGTTCATGGAGTCTGGTAGCACATCTGAGTGGAGACCTGTGGTGGCCAGAAAGTATGGATACTGGAACTTCCCTACTATACGTCTCCAGTAAGTTTGTTTATTCCTCTAATCTTTCTTCCTTCATATTTTAGTGCTTTTGGTGTAGTTTGTGAGATCTAAAGCTTGCAATTCTTGATATCCATTGAAATTGAATTACGAGGGATATTTCAGTCCCCTCAATTGCTGAGTAAATGACGTAGAAATGTAGAGTGACAACTCTCGATGTTAAATACACATTGTATCTTCTAAAATAATTGCCAAAATGTATGTAGGATAAATGAAAAATTACTTCTGATATTGTATTTCCAAGCCTATGTGTATAATTTGCTTACACAGGAAATCACTGCCTTCGCTTATGGTATTTTATGAATTTTGTGCCGAGAATCATTCTCACATATTAAAAGTAGATTCAGACTCTAAAATTTAGGAATTTTCTTTCGAATTGTATTTTCTTGCAAAATTTTTGATCAGTGCTTGATTATACTTCTACTTTTGCAGAATCCCTACTGTCGTAACTGGGGATGTTGCAAGATATGGAACCGAAATATTCCAAAGAGAAGCTTCTTCTGGAGAAGAGCAAAAGCTTGTTTTCAGTAAATTTGATGCTTCAGAACTTGAAAATCTTTTCACTGCTGGTAGTGTTGTTGACGCATTCTTCTCCTTGGATTCATATGATTACCAACAGGGTGCAGGAATCCGGTTAGTCACAGAGAAGTTGGTTATCCATTCTACGTGAATAAGGGGGTTCACAACGCTTTTGTTCAACATGTATAAAACAAGCAAAACCTCCCCTTTCAAACCTGTAAATAGATTGTATGCAGGAGTGCGCTTGCAGTCTAGGATCTGACACGAGAAGCTTGGATGGTAGAATTTAGAGATGATGGTAGGTTTAATTTAGATTAAACTGCTAACCATTTGTTATCTGTAGTTATGATTATATTCTTTGTAATTTGACATTGTCAATGACAGTTAAATACTTAAATTATGTCTTATTCTTCAAGCAGCCACTGCTAATGTATTTGTCTTTCTTTGTATTATGGCGATGGCCATAAATTATGTTTGTATACTTCAAACAGAAACATCTTATACAAGTATACATCTGAAATTGCTTGATTCAAATTCGCTCGAGTGTTAAGTAACTATGCATTATTGTGTTAAATCCGGTAATTATGACACTCTTGAGTCTTGACAATTTTTCAAATGTCTTTCAACAATTTCCATTCTCAGTGATAAGGTGGATACCTAAGGGAAGTTAATAGGGCCAAGAATGTTCGAACTGGCTATAGTTCTCGCATTAGGAGTATTGTCTAATTAATGTGTCACAAATTCTTAAATACAACGGGAGTAAGTTGCTCTTGGTAGCCTGTTAGTAATTTATGCAAAGTTGAAGGTTCTTATATCAAAATAATGTATTGAAATCTATGCATAATAATAAGGTAGTGTTGGAATAAAAACTACTAAGGTTTTTCCCGCTTATCCATGTAATGTCTTCGTGACTCCCTAATTTGTGGTATTTTTTTTTTGCTAATTTTTTAGATGATCGAGGATTTGGTTGCTCGTTAGTAAAAATCATGGGAGTTCTGATCCTAATTGAAATATAAATTCTTCTACTTTGTAAATTTTGAGGCAACCAAACAATTCACACAAGATGCAATTCATGAGAATTTTAAATGCATGTAGTAATTAGTGGCAACCAAACGACACATTAATGTTGGTTCTGAACAATCTCAATACCCACTAGGTGACAAATAGCTTCAATTTCACATTTGATCATCAATAGTATCATGTGATATATATATATTTTTTTAATAATCTTTTCATTTTTCATTTTTTGGAAACTATGTAGTATATAAAACCCATTATAGAATCATTTTCTAAAACTTTAATTACTTGAGAAAATTGATCAAATAGTATGATCTATATGTCACAAATATGACTCAATTCAAAACCATAAGGTCCATATCTATTTTATCACCAAAAGAAGTCACACTCTCCTTTCACATTCACATATCACAATAAAATCCAACTAATTGGCCATCAAAGTTGAATTTTCCTAATCAAACAAACTTACCAATTGACTTGAATCTAGCTAAAGCTATAAAATAGACCCTAAACACAAACTCCATACTCCAAAAATCAAAATCAAAATCAAAAACAAAAATATGGGTGTCAACATAAGTTCATGATCACCACTTGTATTGCTAGCAATAATAACGTAACAACGTAACCTTTCTATTCATTTCCAACTTACCATCAAAAGCCAATGCAGAAAGAATTGCAATTTATTGGAGCCAAAATTAGGATAAGGGTACAATGGTACATTAACATCAACATGTAAATTAAAGTGGGTTGTATAAATATGTTACCCCGGAGTACATAACATTTCTTTCCACATAAGGGAATGGTCAAACACCCAAAATTAGTTTAACTACTAGTCATTGTGATCCTACCAATGGTTGTGTCATCATGTCATGGAGTGAGCTAGCAATGACATCAAGAATAGCCTAGGCATGGGAGTTAAGGTCTTGCTCTCCATTTACGTCTACACCATGTTAGTTTGTAGGGATAAGTGACGGGATAAGGATGAATTTAATATCCCTCATATAAGCTCTAGCAACTTAGCAAAGTGACTCACAATGCAGCCAACAAGCTAGAGCACAGAAAAAGAAAGTATATATACCTAAGTGCAGCTTCTCATGAGTGTCCTTTCCCTAACCAAATGCTCAACGGTGTCTTAACCACCGGGCTTTTCGACTACGTATGGATTCAATTCTACAGCAACCCACAATGCGAAACCAATACTGGAAACCTTGACAAATTCAAGAGTAACATAAGGTACGTCTATTATTTCAAAAATGCAGCGGATGCCTCTAACATTTTAGTTAAGATATTATACCAAATGTCATTCTATGATCAAACTGTAATACATCGATCACTAGTTAGAAACTTGAGGAGTGATGATTTAAACCATTACTTTTGAAATCTAAAACTCTGAGAGAACTCGATGAGTTTTTTTATTTTATATTTTTACGATAAAAATTTGTATATATGTGTTATATATGTAAAGTGCTAAAATCGCCTAGTTAGAATTTAGAAGCTAGTCATTAATATAAATATAATGATTTATTGTTTAGTTGTTATTTTATTATTCTTACGAATTGTTGTAAAATGAGTTTAGAGATGAGTTTTGCCAAATTTTTAGAATAGATTAGATGTATTGTATTCTATTAGAAGAATTTAATTCAATTAATACAGAAATTAAAATCATATTAGTGTTTAGGACCTCACAAATCAAAATTTTATTACACATTACATATATTTAGTTTTCCTACAAGGCTTGATGCCAACCTAATAACTGATTTTAGTCTAATTAGTTTTGTGTCATTAAGTTCTGTGACTTATGTCTACATCAACTTTTCCACAATTTTTATCATAAATTCTAAACACGGTTGTCGACAACACACTATATTAGTATGTGTACTTGCAACTATAAAGCTAGCTCAAGTTATCATTATATACTAGTAACAGTTACCTTTAGATTAAAGTTGTTATTCATATTAAATGAAATATTGTCTATAATACAACCGATTATACAGAAAAAGTTAAAATTAAATACAAAAAATATTCATAGTTAATATATATATATATATAACTCATGTTAAATCAAATGAGCGAGTGTACCTAAAAAAAATATCCATTAGATCAATGAGTGTATAGCAAAGAGATCATGCAAAAATCCATAAGCAAAGGTAGTATATAGTACATGTTTGAATAAGGAGGAAGTATATAACATCAGAAATTGATCTTTGCCTTAAATATCTCACTTGTCTCTAGAGATTTCAGATGACGTGGCCTATTATCTATCTTAAAGAAACTATCTTTTGCACCTTTTTCCTTCACTTTTCTTTCTCTTTCATCCACGTCCTCACTTCACCAGTCACCCCCTCTAAAATGCGCCTCCCTTTCACCTCAGTCTCCCTGACCACTACCCCACCAATCTAATATTGACACGTATACACCCACCTCCCTTCAACTCACGTTTGCACCAACCACTATTCCATCAATTATTTCCATTTTGATAGAGTATTGAAAGATCTGTTACTCCAAAATTACTTGCTAGATCTCCTTTTTCGTATTGTTATTATACAACTAAAATTAGTTGTCAATAACTCGTCAAGTTCCAACAACAATTCGACTTATAATTTTTGTGTAATTTTTTTAGCATAAAATTTCATAGTGTTTTTAATATGTGATCAAATATAGATGAACCGGTCTAATAATGTCTAAATTATCTTTCTTGAAAAAAATAAGATAATAATGTGCCTATCTTTATTTCACCTTAAAAGATGTATATAATAAACATAAATTACATAATTTAAAAAGAAAACAAATTCATAATATACTCCGTAACATATAAAACCATAAGTCAACTGGTGTAATAAATAAATATTACTCTCTTCGTTCCTAAATGTTTGATTTGTTTTGAATTTTGATACTATTTATCAGATGGAAGAATTTTTTAAATTACTTTCAATATATAAAATATAATTTAGTATTATGGGGTCTTGTTTGATTTGACTCAATAATTCATTATTTATAACTAATTATTATAATTTTTACATATATACAACAAAAAATATTTAAAGACAATTAAATATATTAGTATATGTGCAAGTCAGAATGTATCAAACAAAAAAAATGAAGAGAGTACCACTCATATCTTATTATTTGAACCATTTTAATGTAAAATAGAAAAAAAAAAAATCAAATTATCGGAACTAATATGTTACGAAATTACTAAACAACATCATACAATAGTAGTTTCTATTTATATAGAAACACTGAGACAGAGGTATTACTTTAGTATTTGTCGAAAAACATTTCGTTTACGCTCACGATTTTTCCTTTTTCTCTTTTCTTTCAAAACAAGAGTGTTTATTTATTTATCAACTAAAATGCGCCGTGTAGGTCCCACCGCTTAAAATCCAAGCCGTCAACATCAAACAAAGCGTCAATCTCAGCCGTCCACCACCCAAGTGATTGATATTTCACCTTCTTTTTAATTTCATCTTTCTTTTCTTCTCTCTCATATATTTATTAAAAAAAAACTCTGCAAAAAAAAAAAAAAAAAAATTAAAAAAAATTAGGTGATGATAAAAATGGCGTCTTCAATCAACAAAACCTTCATCATCTCACTTTCTCTCTCCTCTGCTTTCAGCAATTCTTCCGCTTTAATGGAACTTCTATAGTCCTTAATTAATATTAGTTTTACAGCATTAATTAATTACTATAATTAATCGATTAAATCTGATTATTTTTTTTCCTTCTTCTACAAATGAGTTAGATAAAATTAGGGTTTTTTTCCCCTTTTTGTGTATACTTGATTATAGATTAATTATTATTGAAGATGGAAAATGAAGAAATTGTTCATTGTAGTGGAAAAAACAACGATCAATTTATTGATCGAAGTAAAGTTAGAATTTTGTTATGTGATAATGATTCAAAGAGTTCTCAAGAAGTTTTTTCGCTTCTTTGCAAGTGTGCTTATCAAGGTAAAATTTTCATTGATTAGTAATTTTAATTTGATTTAATTTAATTATTTAATTGTTTTTTTTTGTTTGTGTTGATAAATATCTTTTGGTAGATATTTTTGCTAAGATATTTTTAGTAGTAGGTGTTGTGAATTTTGTGATTGTTTTATTCAAATATATTCCTAAATCTAGAAATAGCTGTCAATTTGAAGAAGATTGGAAGATATTAGTTTGTGATCTATGGAAATATCTTTTATCTTGGACATGTTGTGGAATTTTACTTTTTTTTACTATTTTTGGAAATATGAGATTTTTTTTTACTCTTTCCTAAATTAGTATTTGTAAATATTTTTAGCTAGTAATTGAGATTAATCTTGAGTGTTGAGATTAATCATATTTGTAGTTTATGCAATGACTATGGAGTTATGCTAATAATTTGATTTTGAGGAGTTATGTTTAGGTTGTACTTGATGTGATTAGATTAGATTAGATTAGATTTCGAGGTACGGAGTGTGTTTGTTGTGATTAAGGATTTGTAGATGTTGTGCTTTGCTAGGAAAATTCCATATAGGGTGTGTTCTTTTCACCCGCGAGTTCAATAAGTTTTAATCAGGTCCAATAAGGCGCTAGTTAATTTTATGAATAAGGTTAGATTGTGATCAATTAATTCTAATCTGAGCATTTCCAATTACGAGTAAATGACTAATTAGAACCAAAAATACGGTTTGGTTTAGTTTAGATAAGTCTGGGTTCCTAAGGTGAATAGAAATGCACCCTTAATTGTTGGTTTGAAGGGATTGGAGGATCGAATCTAACAAGATGCTTTGAGAGAATGTCGGGGTCAGCTTTTCTTTAACCTAGGCCTGAAGAAGTGTTTATTGTTTATATCGTTGAATTGGTTTAGCTGTCTTATGGTTACATAAGCTATATTACCTTATTGAGTTATTGTGTCATTTGATCATCATGCCTGAATTGTTGACATGGTGAGACTTAAAGCTAGGTTGTTGTATTTAGACTGATGGATCATTAGGTTCTTGTAAGTTGCAACGACAAACAAATGTTATTAGGGGGTGGCATGGACTTGTGTAGAGATATCCTATTGGTACGTTTGTGTATATGAATGGAGCTTCTGTTTTGCTTGGTTGAGAGGTGTGTCCTCTTGTGGAAGTTAATTTCTTTGATGGCATCTCTCGTATGTATACTCCAGTTCGTATGCTCTACGATTTTGGTAAAGAAAGGTGATAGTATAAATGATCGTCAGCTCCGCCGAAATTTATTCACAAGTCAGTAAAATATTTCTTAAAACTAAATGGCAAGTGGATACAATATAACCAATGCTTGATAATACATGAATGCCTCAATACCCTACAAGTTTGTGATGTATTGGCAGTTGGAATTTAATTGCAAACAGATATATTTTTTACCTTTGTCTATGAACTGACATATTGAGTTGTGTTTTTATTTGCTTACAAGTCATGCCAAATGTTAATGAGGAGTGTGCCTATTGGCTATTGTCTTGTTTTTTTTTTTTTTAGTTAATTTTCTGGGGATGCATTTTGTATAGTAGTAGTGAAAGCAGGGCTTCTTTGCTTTTTACACGTAGATTTTTACTTTCGTACCCGATCTATTGCCTTCTTACATAGTAATTTCCATGTTCTGTTTTGGGTTCGTGTATATCTACAGTGATGGCAGTCAGGTCCGCTAGGCAGGTTGTTGATGCACTTAATGCAGAGGGGCCTTACATAGATATAATACTTTCTGAGGTTGATCTTCCTACAAAAAAGGGGTTCAAGCTGTTGAAGTACATAATGCGAGATAAAGAGTTGCAACGTATACCTGTGATCAGTAAGTTTACTGCCATTCCCCATTTAGTTGTACAAATCCAACTTATAGGCACGCAAATTAATTTTCTTCTTCGCTTTTATAGTGATGTCATCCCAAGATGAAGTATCTCTTGTTATGAAGTGCTTGAGGTTGGGTGCTGCTGATTTTCTTGTGAAGCCATTGCGGACTAATGAGCTATTGAATTTGTGGACTCATATGTGGAGGCGTCGTCGAATGGTTAGTGCCAAATATTTTGGTTGCCAAGTTGCTTGTTAATAAGCTTGGGTGTTCTTATAGTCCTATGTTTGCAAGTTGGAAATTTTGTTCATTTCTTGCACAACAATCAAAATATTGGTCTGCTCATTATTGTTTGTGTTGTCTATTGATTATTGCTCACTTCGGTTGAATTAAATACTTTTTTTCCAGTAAGAATCACCTAAATGTATCAACTCTGTTACTTTATTTGCAGCTTGGCCTTGCAGAGAAAAACATTGTGAGTTACGACTTCAATGTAGCTGCATCAGATCCCAGTGATGCTAATACAAATAGCACCACACTGTTCTCTGATGACACTGATGACAAGTCTCGGAAAAGTGCTAATCCAGAGATGAACACTACTGCACAACAGGAGGAGGAGGAGGTTAGTGTGGAAACATACTTTTGGCACTGAGCTTCTAATTTTTTGTGATGAGGACATTTACTTCTACCCTTCTTTTGGTCCTTGTTGTACAACAGCTTTTAGTTTATACTCTTTTAATTTTGAAAATTAGTTTCTTCTTTTTCTTTCCGGCATGAATTGTGATCCACTGATACCTTATTGGTACTTAGAATAATATTTAGTTCTAAGCTAGTAATCAAAAATTCTGGTTGTTAGTTGTTTTATTTTATGATACTGCTTAATTGTTTGTTCTTTATATTGTGCTATTATAAAGGACTTATTATCATTCCGTTTTACAACATGTCCTTAAGGTAGCTTGAAGGAAGTGGATGATCAAGTGATCACAATGCCTACTGAAATTTCAAGTTTGCTATTTTAGAAGTGAATGTTTCTATTGGGAGATTGTGGAACTGGCAGCTTTGTTATGGGCTCTTTATCTTTGTTTTTATTTTTCAAGTTTTCAATCAAGTATAGTTCAAGTGGAGGAGATTCTTCACTTCTTCATGTCAGGCTTAGTTTAGTTGTTTTCAAGCACTTACAAGCTGCTGCTTGTACTAACTCATTTCAATTGTGCTAAGCCAACATGACAGTTGAAGCATTTTTTCCCCTAGTTTACTTTACATGTTTTGGAAGAGAAGGGCTGGGGTTTTTGGAAGTAATCTATTTTTGCTTGCTGAAATGATTCATTTGACTTTCTGTTTTTATTTTCTGGCATCAAGTGGATGATGGATTGAATTTTTGTACAAACTATGTTAGATAGGTATGTCATTGGATGATATGGTTGAAGAGGAATGCCAATTAGTTTCCTTGTGCACGATCTCTTTCCTAGTCTTATTGTGGAATGCCATGAACTTTTACCAATTTTAAATTTTTCTTGCATACTTTGTATAAACGACTGTATAAGCGTGTAGGTCACTTATATTTTTGTACCCTTCAAGATCTCAATCTTGGTCTTGCCTCTTCCTGTCAACTCACTGTTCTGTTTTCTTCTCTTTGTTTTCTCCTTCCCAAGTGTAACAAAGTAACCTCAGAAGTAGTGCCGGCAAATTCATTTGACTGTCGACCTGCTGTGCCAGCACTGAGCGATCGTCGAACAGGTTAGCTGCTTTGCATTTGAAATTACCTTCCAAATGGTTTATAGTTAATTAATTTGTTTGCCTACTACTGTAATTTTGGGCACTGTGGTATGAATCAAGTTTAGGATTTTGAAGTATGTGTGGAATGTTATAGATATAAAACTGAAATTTGTTTTCTTGGATTTTGTAATTTGCCTGTCAGTGGATTGCGCTGCTTGTTTTGTATTTACAGATAACTATCTTTGCATTCTTCCATTAAAGGGTTATAAATTTTAGACAATTTATAAGCCTAGTGTTTTGAAGATATGTATTACTTGATAATATTATTTTGAGTGCATTATCAATTCATTAGTGTGTTGGTCACTTATCTTCCATAATCATTTTGAAATAATCTGTGCATTGTCAGGTCAATTTGTGCCCTTTTTGAAAAAGAGTGAACTGAAGATCGGTGAATGTTCTGCATTCTTCACTTACGTCAAATCAAGTGCAGTTAAGAGCAATTGTCAAGCAGTTGTTGATATTGAAGGTGATGCTGCTCAACCTTCCAAATTAGATACTTGGAATGAGCATGTAAACAATGGCAATATTAGATATGAAAATGGCGACGCGTGGGAAAACAACTCACATGGGGAAGACTTCCCTAGCAGTACCAGTGTACCTGATTCCACTTCCCTTGAAAGGTCGGGCACCCCTCCTGTAATTATGGAATTTATACCAAATAGATCTAATGATGAAGGTTTATCTGAGATGCATATGCAGCCAAAAAATGGGACACATTTTGATGTCTCAACTTTGGCAGCACATGGCGCCTATCCTTACTTCATGTCAGGAGTCATGAACCAGTTTATGATGCCATCGTCGGCACATATCCATCAGAAAGATCTTCAAAACCGTAGTGCATCACCGATGATGCCACACTACAACCATATTCCACATTGTTCATCTCATGTACCGGGGATGGCTCCATTTAATTACTACCCTATGGGAGCATTGTCACAGGGTCAATCACTTGTTAACCATCAAATGGCATCATACGGAAATTCGTCCTCCAATGAAGCTAAATTAAGCAAAGTTGACAGGAGAGAGGCAGCTTTGATCAAATTTAGGCAGAAGAGAAAGGAGAGATGTTTCGACAAAAAGATTAGGTATGTGAATCGCAAAAAGCTTGCCGAGAGAAGGCCTCGTGTGCGTGGACAATTTGTGAGGAAGGTGAATGGTGTGACTGTAGATCTTAATGGGGATCCATCTGTTGACCTAGATGAGGAAGATGAGGATGAAGATGATCGTAATTCATCTCCCGAAGATGACACTTCTTGACAACACGAAACATTAAAACTCATTCTTTCTGATGGATCACTGCTGTAGCCGCCATAATTGTTTCTTGTAAATCTGTGCTGAAGCTCCACTGTTCATGTTCTGTTCGTTTTGAAGATACTTGACATGGATTTGTGATGCCTCCAGAGTTTTGCGGTCTTGTACCTTTTGACTCTGTAAGCATCTCTTTCTTGGGGTAATTGATGAGAGTATGGAAAATTCTATATACAACATCTGCTCTCCCATGAGGGCCTTGTACAGAGGGCTGCCTAGAGCATTCACCATGTGAGGGTGTGGTTGGCGAGGCATGTATCTATATCATCCATATAAGTCATCTTGAAAGTGCTACATGAGGTTGGAAATCCAACTTACATTACTCGAATGACGGAGTTTTTTTTCTATATAATTTCCTTTTTTTTTTTGCTTTTTTTTCATTTCCATTATTGTAAAGGGGGCATAGCGATCACTGATCAGATGTTTAATTTTCCAATGAAAAAGCTGTAGTTTAATCTTTGTTGAGAGCTGTGGGACGGGTTTAGTCTGTATTATAAGACTTTTTCAGGTGATGTGAGTGATTCCTATTCTTGGAATCCGGCTTTTGCGAGTCTCATCAGTAATCTGATTAAGTTCTTTGCCAACTATTGATCCTCAATTCTCTGAACATTTGTTCAGGTACGGCAAATCCTCGCCTCTGTTATTCACACCATAATACCTCATTCTTCCAACAACCTGAGGAAGCAAACAAATATCTGGCATACAGGTATCCTGTGTCTAGGTTTAAGTGAGATGTTTAGCCTCGATTACATGAGGCTGACAAGCTCAAAGTATACTCAATACTTCAATTTGAATCAACTCTATGAAAGCTATCTTAATTCCAGCATTGCTAATGCATAGGTTTTCTTCGTTATATTTCTATATGTATAGAACACTTAATTAATCGACGAATCACTAGCTAAAACCATTCCCTACCACCATGGGTCTCTCTTCCTCCTCCTCAACGAAAACCTCGCCACCGCCTGCCAACGCCCTAAATGTTTCCTCATCGAGTCGATCACTGGATTTAACAATTTCATCATCATCATAGAAACGAAGCTCATAATGACTAAAACTTTTCGAGTTCATCACTTCGATCATCCCTATGGTATTCCATTATTCCCTCCATATGTAGTGACATAAATTATTTACTAATTGCTGAGAATATTATATTAGTCATCACTAAATTTTTTTTGATTAAAAGATGCATCCATGTTGAAAGTGTTACTTAAAAGTGAATATTTTGTTTTCAATTCAAACATTAATTACACCGGTAGTTCGATACATATGTGATTTTGTATTTTATCCCCTAACGTTTTTTGAATAACTCAAATATTAGATTCTTATGTAGTTATGTGTACGTAAGCCCTCAGAGCTATGTTTATCTATTTAACATTACTCGTAAAGAAATTACAAAACTTATTTTAGGAGATTGATTGCTAATGGCATGCAACCACTTCGTTCATGAAGATTAGAATGAAGAACACGAACAAATACAGTCAAAGGAGAGCAAGCAGTCAATCAATATAATTAAGTAAATTTGACTAGTTAACTTACAAGGATTAGGTAATTTCACTGGTTGATTTACGAGAAGGTAAAGTCAACATATAAATTTGACTCATACAAAATGAACGTACAAAATCCTTATTGATTTTCATTTACAAGAAGATAATATGATAATATCAATAAGTAAATTTGACTCACTTAGGATAAAAGCATGAAATTCCTTGTGATCGAATAAATTAATTGGTGTTTATCCTATCATAATCAGTGTAATTTAGACCTTACTACACCCTTGCACCTACGTAACATAGCATGGCTCTTTTGTCACGTACTTTTCCCATAATATAATCCCATTTATAAATACTCCAACACAAATGCCTTAGCTTCATCAATTCATCAACATATACAAATTATATCTTTCTCATTTCATTCCTTGAGTTCGTATAAAAAATAATCTACTAGATCAATATGGGTGGAAAAGGAGGTGGTGGCGGAGGAAAGGGAGGAGGAGGTAGTGGAGGAAAAGGTGGTGGTGGAGGAGGAAAAGGCGGAGGTGGCTCGAAAGGAGGGGGTTATTCGGGCATGATGGTTGCTCCCGGCAGTGGGGGGTCGTCTTACATATCAAGGGATTCATTTGAGAGTAACCCACAAGGTTACTTTAGTGGACTTCATGGTGGTAGCAAGTGAATTAGTGATCTCTCTACATGCAATCTATATTAGTAGCTATTAATTATTAGTACCTTATGTTTGTTAGTTTGGATAAATAATGTCTAGGTATGATGGAGCTTAATGATTAATGTTGATTAGCTACTTCTATATAAATAAATAAATTAATAAATGAAAGGATCTCGACTTTTATTATCATACATCGTACGTAAAGTTATAATCAATTTACACTATTATTGCATGTACTTAAAGTTCGTATACTACTATATAGTGTGTGCTTCTTTTGGCATATCAAATGATACAATGATCCTTATTAAATTTCTATTGCTAATACCATTTTGGTGCGTAATACTCCCTTATAGTCCTCGACTCTCTAATTTACATATATATATCTCGTCAAAAATTCATAACTCAAAGTAGTGTAAAAGTATAAGACATCAACCTAAAGTTTACGATGTAAGACTTCATTTGGACCGACAACTAAATAGAGTTCTTACATTACTTAACTTGATTTCTTTTGATCGAGTTCTTACAATGTAAGACTTCATTTGGACTAACAACTAAATAGAGTTCTTAAATTACTTAACTTGATTTCTTTTGATCAATTGAATAAATACATATTCAAACAAGCAAACAATGGTCAATTAAATTAAATAAATGAATATAAACCTTTCATGCGAAATTTTATGCACCTAAGAAATCATATATAACATGAGAGACAACAAAATAATCTAACTTACACTTCTTTTTCACTTTTAACACGATGAACAAGAAAATTATCGGACATGTCATGGTGCGATTATGGTATTAAGGGTCTGTTTACTTCAGCTAAAAACAGCTGAACTGAATTGAGCTGAACTAAACTGAACTGATTGGAACTGAGCTGAACTGAAAGTTTTTTTTTTTTTTTAATGAAGGATTAATGAGTGCCAAAATAAAAGAAGAGATGAATTGAGTTGAACCGTACTGAGCTGAAATGAATTGAAGTGATTTTAAGCTAAACTAAAGAAAATGTTGCATCTAATTTGAATTTTTTTTTTTTTTTGGAAACAAAAACAAATTATAAAGGCCACACTGCTAATCCAGTGAATAACTGCCACGTGGGTACCTCAGTTCATGTAAGGTGGAATTGAGCATAGAATATCTGTTTGGTATTTTACAAATTTTTCTATCCTTAATTTTGATGAACTTAAGAGGCTGAACCTTCTCTCTCTTTCTTCCTTATCCAATTTGATTTGGGCTTCAGCTACATTACCATTTGAGCTTGGTAAAATTCCCTTCTCAATTTCATATTGTACTATTTCTTAATTTTTTTTTTGGTTAATTACTGAAATTCAATGCATAATTATGGTATTTTATCTGAATTATTCATACCCATTTTGATATTATACTGTCATTCTATTAAAAAGGAGTGTTCTTTCTTATGCTCATTATCTGTTCGAAGAAATGCTTAAGAAAAGTTTAATGCTTTTTGTATGTTTTTGTCAAAAGATGGGTAATTGCCTGATTGGGTATGTTTAATTGTTGCATTTTGTTGGAATTTTAGTGGCAAATTTGTATAAAGCAGTTAAAAATCCTGTTTTTATATGGTTAATTGTGTACCCATTTGCATTACTGTAGTTTTTTTCAGTTTTGATTTTCTTTTTCCCCATCTTTTTTCTGGGAATTCTTTAATTTTGTTTTAGTATTAATTTTTGTAAGTTGAGAATTGGGTGTTTAAAGATTTCTTGGGTATTTCATCATGTATGTTGTTTGAGGGCTTAAAGTTGTAATTGTAATTTTAAGTGTAGTGTATTTGTTGAGGTGGAAATGTAAAATTGTTATGTTTCATTTTGTAAATCATTCAAATTTGTAAGTTGTAACCCTTGATGTGTTTTCAGTTCCAATTTCAAATTGCTGTTAGATGGCTTGTTTATCTTCAACAGCATGGAGCATGGCAACTCTAAAATCTGCCTTGCCTTCAGTCCCATCTGCTCCTGTGTTCAACAAAGTCTCCATTTCGGCTGGCTATAATTTATCCTCCTCAAAGCCGCGTAGAGTGGGTGTCTCGCTGCAAAGTTCTAAGCCTCTTCTACCACAATACAGTGGTCTCAGTGCTATTTGCCCTCAGCTAACAACATTTTCCTCTGGACAAGGTATCATTTCTGTTAATTTGTGTAGCTACTAACGGTTGTGATTGTATTGCTGTATTCATCTTATTGTAACTTTTGCGACTGGAGTACAATATGAGCCATTATGTTTGAAGCTCACGATTTGCACACTATCATGAATTTGAAAGTTGTGTTAGTTTTCTGTGATATTAGAATTTCTCGTTTTGATGCTGTGGTATTTTATCCCTCATATGTCATACCTAATTAAACCAGATTAGTCAAATAGGTTACGGTATTGCTGCTGTGATTGAACTGCAGTTGGTGCTGAAAAGAATGACGTATCTATGTCTCCATCTTACCTTGAAACTTGAAAGAATTAAAACCGATGGATAAGTGGATAACTATCTTCTGAACACTGCTAAAAATTATTAAATGAATATGAATTCAACTGACCAGCTTTCGTGTGGCTCGCTCTTTTGTAAAGATTGTGTAGCAATCTGAATGTGATACAATTGTCGTAACTTGATGAGTGAAATTGGATAGGCAGATGGATTGTGTAGCCCTTATCATACCTGCTTTAGAAGGCTATTCTCTGAGAATGATGAACTTGAGCTTATGACTTTGTGTGTGCACTTGTGCTGCAAAGAGTGTAGGATTTGTCTGGTGAAATAATGACGAAAGTTTGTTTCAACATCTGCCTGGCCATATTTAGTTTTATTTTCCCATTTAACCTTAATGTGTGTGCTTACATCAGCTGTCTTCAATAGCAGAGAACTCAAGCTTTGCCAGTCTTTTCAAAATTATTGATAATGGGAGCCGAATCTTTGCCATGAGGCATGGAAGAAAAGTTCCTAAACTTAACAGGCCCCCAGATCAGCGTCGTGCACTTCTTCGTGGCCTTACAACTCAGCTTCTCAAGCATGGCCAGATTAAGACTACAAGAGCAAGGGCAAGGGCTGTCAGAAAGTATGTTGACAAAATGATTACCTTGGCTAAAGAGGGTTCCCTTCACAAAAGAAGGCAAGCTCTTGGGTTTATATATGAGAAGCAGCTTGTCCATGCCTTGTTTGCTGAGGCGCAAGATAGGTATGGGGAAAGAAATGGAGGATACACAAGAATCCTTAGGACCCTGCCAAGAAGAGGAGACAATGCTCCGATGGCCTACATTGAACTTGTTTAGGTACTGATCTGATTACCTGCTCCCCCTTTTGTTATGATTTTGAGATACAACAGGCTGTTTTGTTGAATCATTGTCCTTGGATGGTGTTTCCGTTATTTACTGTTTGTAATGTGCCGGTGAATCGGTTACTTGATATTGCAATTTATTAGCTTTGAACTTGAATATTGGGTATTATCTGAGCTTATACAATTACATATCATTGTTATTGTGCAAACCTGTGTAGTTCTGGGATTTCAGATTCTGTTCCTTTAGAACCAAAATGGTTATAGGTATAGCCAAAAAAACTTACAGCCTTTGAGTGTCATGTACCGGTATATATCTTAGTGTATTGTTCCACGAGTGTGAGAACAAAACAACGAAGTATATTTTTTACTTTAGTGAGTTTTGATGTGCTTTTCACATTACATTTTATCTATACATATTTAGACTGTCCTTTTTGCTAGTTCTTGCAATATGCTAAAAGCCTAAAACCCATTAACAAACATATACTACCTCCAATTTTTTTAGTTGGAACAATTGAGTGTTTTTTGTGAGAGATAAAATATTCATTTGTTGCAAGTTGCAAAAATTGGGATTGAAGCGTCGAGTGAGGAGAATAACCATTGATAGTTTGATACCTATGTTGGAGTGTTGAGTGCTTTACAAAGGTAAGCAAGGCTAGATGAGGTGCCGAAGTAGGCATAGTATCAGCTTCTTTAAGTTTCAATAAAATGAAATGCTTTCTGTTGCTCAATTTATGTAGGAATGTAGGATTCATAAGTTGGATGTCGATGTTTCTGGATTACCACTTTACCCTATGGAATTTATCACCCACTCCTTTATTGTGAAACTAATAGTAGTTCGGGATCTACAAATCCATCTACTCAACAAAACATGACAGTATTTAAACTATGATCTGAATCAATTCAGGTTATGGAAATAGCTACTGTCGGCAGCATCTTTTGTTAATTGAGAATAGAATGAGTTGACATGATATCATAGATATTAAATAGCTCAGTCATTAGATTGACATCTATTATGCTAGCTTAATTGGTCTATGTAATGTTTTTTGTGTTTTCCTTGAAGTACTAGCTCGGATTTGATTCTGAAATCTAAACGGTTTCTGTTGCTTAGGTGCAGGATCTTGGTTGACAAGGAGCGGTTCATGATTCCAGAAACCGAAAAATGTGCATGTTGTAACCCTTTTTAGATGAGAAACTTTTGATAATTAGGAATCACTTTTGTATTATTACTATAGGAAAGAGTAAATTGGTTTTTTCCCCATTCCTTTTGTTTGGCTTGTTGGTGAAAAGATGTTGGAAGTTTCCTGTTGACCTAGTAAAGAGTTGTTTTGGGAATTGTTAGGTCTGTAATCCTAAGTTCAGCGAATTAGTCAAAATACCTACCTTTGGTGAACTTTGCAGTTCATGTTGCAAAATTTCGAAAGGATATGAAACCAAACTCATCATCATCTTCAACATATGTTTCAAGTGCATAATTTTCTTTATATAGAAAATCTCATATGGTTATCCATGAATATTTTTCGTCCATACATTCCTAAGTAGTTGAGTACGGAGTACTAATGTAGTTGTAAATCCATCTTCATCATGTCCTTTTGAGGTTCTTTCATTCAGGTTACCTTTTGTTTTCGTTTAGAAGGGTGTAAAATATTTTCGGATGAAAATAGTTTTCCATGAAAAACCTTTTACATTAAAAAACTCATTTTCATGATGAATTTTCGTTGTTTGGTTGTGTGTAAAATGGTTTTACATTTTAAACATTTGTCATTGTTTGGTTGAATGAAAAATCAATTATTTCAATTAGTTTGGAAAACGTTTTCCCTCCGACTGTGATGAAAATGGTTTTCCTTCCAATTTTGAAGGAAAATAATTTCAACATGGTGGAAAATGGTTTTCCATCCCAAGTTTTACATTTTAATATTTTACTTTAAACAAAACAATGTAAAATGGGAAAACAATTTTTGGGAAAAATATTTTACGCCCTACCAAACGACCCATATCCCTCTTAGAGGAGAGACCATAGCAAACCCATTAGTCAAAAAAGTCATTCACATCTATTTGTTTAATTATAATCATCCGAAGAAAAATTTTAAAATATGAGTGAGAATTTTCATTCCAAAACACTATACTTGTTTCTAAATTCTTTACTTTTCATTATTGTCGATAATACTTATAATCTTTCTCATTTTCTCTCTCTTTTCCTCCACTTAGACACATCACATTCACTTTTCTTTACGTCACTTTTCACTATCTTCATCCTTATACTCATCCCCTTTCTTAAATATTTCCAATAAAGGCGTGTCAATCCATAAATCCCAACCACTTCCAAGATAACAATGGTTGTTTTAGATTTTCCTTGATAAATTCCTTTGGGGAATGCTATTCATCGCCCGCATTCTTAACATCGCCCGTATTTTGCCGCAAATTTCCAAATTTGCCCTTCCCACTTCATTCCTCCCTCAATCACTTTCGCCTCAATTAATCGAGTAATAAAGTTAAACAATCATGCTAATATAATTAATCGAGTTAAATAACGTAATTAAGCAAAAAAAAAAAATTGAGTCTTGCGTCTCAATCAGACGCAAGTATCACATTAAAATAAAAAAAAAATTGAGACATGCGTCTGATTTAGACGCAAGTGTCAGGATACCCGCGTGTAAACTAGACGCAGGTTTCAACTTGTTTTTATAGTGTAATTAAGAAAAAAAAAAAAAAAAAGAGCCCTGTGCCTGAATTGGACGTAGGTCCCAATTTTTTTTTTTATAATATAAATAATGTAATTAAGTAAAAAAATAATAATAATGATGAGACTTTCGTCTTATGTAGATGCAAGTGTCAGCCCAAATTGCTTGAAATTGCATTAATTGTTCATCATTTGATGAATGGATGTTAGCACATGTTTGTTTGCATGTAACAGTAATATATATGCTTTATTAAATGTAACTAATGTCATTAAGTTTTTTTCTTTTTTTTTTTTTTTTTTTTTTTTTTTTT
>PYUH01000078.1:2148244-2191387 GCA_016808085.1 Suaeda aralocaspica
AAATATTAGATTCTATGTAGTTTATGTGTACGTAAGCCCTCAGAGCTATGTTTATCTATTTAAACTTACTCGTAAGAAATACAAAACTATATTTAGGAGATTGATTGCTAATGGCATGCAACCATCGTTCATGAAGATTAGAATGAAGAACACGAACAAATACAGTCAAGGGGAGCAAGCAGCAATCAATATAATTAAGTAAATTTGACTAGTTAACTCAAGGATTAGGTAATTTCACTGGTTGATTACGAGAAGGTAAAGTCAACATATAAATTTGACTCATACAAAAGAACGTACAAATCTTATTGATTTTCATTTACAAGAGATAATATAATAATACAATAAGAAATTTGACTCACTTAGTGATAAAAGCATGAAATTCCTTGTGATCGAATAAATTAATTGGTGTATATCCTATCATAATCAGTGATGTAAATTTAGACCTTACTACACACCTTGCACCTACGACATAGCATGGCTCTTTTGTCACGTACTTTAAAATATAATCCCATTTATAATACTCCAACACAAATGCCTTAGCTTCATCAATTCATCAACATATACAAATTATATCTTCTCATTTCATCCTTGAGTTCGTATAAAAAATAATCTACTAGATCAATATGGGTGGAAAAGGTGGTGGGTGGGGAGGGAAAGGAGGAGGAGGAGGTGTGGAGGAAAGGTGGTGGTGGGGAGGAGGAAAAGGCGGAGGTGGCTCGAAAGGAGGGGTTATTCGGGCATGATGGTTGCTCCCGGCAGGGGGGGGTCGTCTTACATATCAAGGGATTCATTTGAGAGTAACCCACAAGGTTACTTTAGTGGACTTCATGGTGGTAGCAAGTGAATTAGTGATCTCTCTACATGCAATCTATATTAGTAGCTATTAATTATTAGTACCTTATGTTTGTTAGTTTGATAATAATGTCTAGGTATGATGGAGCTTAATGATTAATGTTGATTAGCTACTTCTATATAAATAAATAATTAATAATGAAAGGATCTCGACTTTTATTATCATACATGTACGTAAAGTTTAAATCAATTTACACTATATTGCATGTACTTAAAGTTCGTATACTACTATATAGTGTGTGCTTCTTTTGGCATATCAAATGATACAATGATCCTTATTAAATTTCTATTGCTAATACCATTTTGGTGCGTAATACTCCCTTTAGTCCTCGACTCTCTACTTTCATATATATATCTCGTCAAAAATTCAAACTCAAAGTAGTGAAAAGTATAAGACATCAACCAAAGTTTACGATGTAAGACATTTGGACCGACAACTAATGAGTTCTTACATTACTTACTTGTTTCTTTGATCGATTCTAACAATGTAAGACTTCATTGGACTAACAACTAAATAGAGTTCTAATTACTTAACTTGATTTCTTTTGATCAATTGATAAATACATATTCAAACAAGCAAACAATGGTCAATTAAATTAATAAATGATTAAACCTTTCATGCGAAATTTTATGCACCTAGAAATCATATATAACATGAGAGACAACAAATAATCTAACTTACACTTCTTTTTCACTTTTAACACGATGAACAAGAAAATTATCGGACATGTCATGGTGCGATATTATGGTATTAGGGTCTGTTTACTTCAGCTAAAAACCAATGAACTGAATTGAGCGAACTAAACTGAACTGATTGGAACTGAGCTGAAATGAAAGTTTTTTTTTTTTTTTAATGAAGGATTAATGAGGTGCCAAAAAAAAAAGAAGAGATGAATTGAGTTGAACGTACGAAGCTGAAATGAATTGAGTGATTTTAAAGCTAACTAAAAGAAAATGTTGCATCTTAATTTGAATTTTTTTTTTTTTTTGGAAACAAAAACAAATTATAAAGCACACACTGCTATCCAGTGAATAACTGCCACGTGGGTACTCAGTTCATGTAAGGTGGAATTGAGCATAGAATACTGTTTGGTATTTTACAAATTTTTCTATCTAATTTTGATGAACTTAGAGGCTGAACCTTCTCTCTCTTTCTTCCTTATCCAATTTGATTTGGGCTTCAGCTACATACCATTTGAGCTTGGTAAAATTCCCTTCTCAATTTCATATGTACTATTTCTTAATTTTTTTTTGGTGTAATTACTGAAATTCAATGCATAATTATGGTATTTTATTCTGAATTATTCATACCCATTTTGATATTATACTGTCATTCTATTAAAAAGGAGTGTTCTTTCTTAGTATTATCTGTTCGAGAAATGCTTAGAAAAGTTTAATGCTTTTTGTTATGTTTTTGTCAAAAGATGGGTAATGCCTGATTGGGTATGTTTAATGTTGCATTTTTGGAATTTTAGTGGCAAATTTGTTAAAGCAGTTAAAATCCTGTTTTATATGGTTAATTGTGTACCCATTTGCATTACTGTAGTTTTTTTCAGTTTGATTTCTTTTTCCCCATCTTTTTCTGGGAATCTTTTAATTTTGTGTTTTAGTATTAATTTTTGTAAGTTGAGAATTGGGTGTTTAAAGATTTCTTGGGTATTTCATCATGTATGTTGTTTGAGGGCTAAAGTTGTAATTGTAATTTAAGTGTAGTGTATTTGTTGAGGTGGAAATGTAAATTGTTATGTTTCATTTTGTAATCATTCAAATTGTAAGTTGAAACCCTTGATGTGTTTTCAGTTCCAATTTCAAATTGCTGTTAGATGGCTTGTTTATCTTCAACAGCATGGAGCATGGCAACTCTAAATCTGCCTTGCCTTCAGTCCCATTGCTCCTGTGTTCAACAAAGTCTCCATTTCGGCTGGCTATAATTTATCCTCCTCAAAGCCGCGTAGAGTGGGGTGTCTCGCTGCAAGTTCTAAGCCTCTTCTACCACAATACAGTGGTCTCAGTGCTATTTGCCCTCAGCTAACAACATTTTCCTCTGGACAAGGTATCATCTGTTAATTTGTGTAGCTACTAACGGTTGTGATTGTATTGCTGTATTCATCTTATTGTAACTTTGCGACTGAGTACAATATGAGCCATTATGTTTGAAGCTCACGATTTGCACACTATCATGAATTTGAAGTTGTGTTAGTTTTTCTGTGATATTAGAATTTCTCGTTTTGATGCTGTGGTATTTTATCCCTCATATGTCATACCTAATAAACCAGATTAGTCCAAATAGGTTACGGTATTGCTGCTGTGATTGAACTGCAGTTGGTGCTGAAAAGAATGACGTATCTATGTCTCCATCTTACCTTGAAACTTGAAAGAATTAAAACCGATGGATAGTGGTAACTTCTTCTGAACAATGCTAAAAATTATTAAATGAATATGAATTCAACTGACCAGCTTTCGTGTGGCTCGCTCTTGTAAAGATTGTGTAGCAATCTGAATGTGATACAATTGTCGTAACTTGATGAGTGAAATTGGATAGGCAGATGGATTTGTGTAGCCCTTATCATACTGCTTTAGAAAGGCTATTCTCTGAGAATGATGAACTTGAGCTTATGACTTTGTGTGTGCACTTGTGCTGCAAAGGGTAGGATTTGTCTGGTGAAATAATGACGAAAGTTTGTTTTCAACATCTGCCTGGCCATATTTAGTTTTATTTTCCCATTTAAACCTTAATGTGTGTGCTTACATCAGCTGTCTTCAATAGCAGAGAACTCAAGCTTTGCCAGTCTTTTCAAAATTTTGATAATGGGAGCCGAATCTTTGCCATGAGGCATGAGAAAAAGTTCCTAAACTTAAAAGGCCCCCAGATCAGCGTCTGCACTCTTCGTGGCCTTACAACTCAGCTTCTCAAGCATGGCCAGATTAAGACTAACAAGAGCAAGGGCAAGGGCTGTCAGAAAGTATGTTGACAAATGATTACCTTGGCTAAAGAGGGTTCCTTCACAAAAGAAGGCAAGCTCTTGGGTTATATATGAGAAGCAGCTTGTCCATGCCTGTTTGCTGAGGCGCAAGATAGGTATGGGAAAGAAATGAGGATACACAAGAATCCTTAGGACCCTGCCAAGAAGAGGAGAATGCTCCGATGGCCTACATTGAACTTGTTTAGGTACTGATCTGATTACCTGCTCCCCCTTTTGTTATGATTTTGAGATACAACAGGCTGTTTGTTGAATCATTGTCCTTGGATGGTGGTTTCCGTTATTTACTGTTGAATGTGCCGGTGAATGGTTACTTGATATTGCAATTATTAGCTTTGAACTTGAATATTGGGTATTATCTGAGCTTATACAATACATATCATTGTTATTGTGCAAACCTGTGTAGTTCTGGGATTTCAGATTCTGTTCCTTTAGAACCAAAATGGTTATAGGTATAGCCACAAAAAACTTACAGACCTTTGAGTGTCATGTACCGGTAATATCTTAGTGTATTGTTCCACGAGTGTGAGACAAAACAACGAAGATATTTTTTACTTTAGTGAGTTTTGATGTGCTTTTCACATTACATTTATCTATACATATTTAGACTGTCCTTTTTGCTAGTTCTTGCAAATGCTAAAAGCCTAAAACCCATTAACAAACATAATACACCTCCAATTTTTTTAGTTGGAACAATTGAGTGTTTTTTGTGAGAGATAAAATATTCATTTGTTGCAAGTTGCAAAATTGGGATTGAAGCGTCGAGTAGGAGAATAACCATTGATAGTTTGATACCTATGTTGGAGTGTTGAGTGCTTTACAAAGGTAAGCAAGGCTAGATGAGGTGCCGAAGTAGGCATAGTATCAGCTTCTTTAAGTTTCAATAAAATGAAATGCTTTCGTTGCTCAATTTATGTAGGAATGTAGGATTCATAGTTGGATGTCGATGTTTCTGGATTACCACTTTACCCTATGGAATTTATCACCCACTCCTTTATTGTGAAACTAATAGTAGTTCGGGATCTACAAATCCATCTACTCACAAAACATGACAGTATTTAAACTATGATCTGATCAATTCAGGTTATGGAAATAGCTACTGTCGGCAGCATCTTTTGTTAATTGAGAATAGAATGAGTTGACATGATATATAGATATTAAATAGCTCAGTCATTAGATTGACATCTATATGCTAGCTTAATTGGTCTATGTAATGTTTTTTGTGTGTTTTCCTGAAGTACTAGCTCGGATTTGATTCTGAAATCTAAACGGTTTCTGTTGTTAGGTGCAGGATCTTGGTTGACAAGGAGCGGTTCATGATTCCAGAAACCGAAAAATGTGCATGTTGTAACCCTTTTTAGATGAGAAACTTTTGATAATTAGGAATCACTTTTTATTTTACTATAGGAAAGAGTAAATTGGTTTTTTCCCCATTCCTTTTGTTGGCTTGTTGGTGAAAAGATGTTGGAAGTTCCTGTTGACCTGTAGTAAAGAGTTGTTTTGGAATTGTTAGGTCTGTAATCCTAGTTCAGCGAATTAGTCAAAATACCTACCTTTGGTGAACTTTGCAGTTCATTTGCAAAATTTCGAAAGGATATGAAACCAAACTCATCATCATCTTCAACATATGTTTCAAGTGCATAATTTTCTTTATATAGAAATCTCATATGGTTATCCATGAATATTTTTCGTCCATACATTCCTAAGTAGTTGAGTACGGAGTACTAATGTAGTTGTAAATCCATCTTCATCATTTCCTTTTGAGGTTCTTTCATTCAGGTTACCTTTTGTTTTCGTTTAGAAGGGTGTAAATATTTTCGGATGAAAATAGTTTTCCATGAAAAACCTTTTACATTAAAAACTCATTTTCATGATGAATTTTCGTTGTGGTGTGTGTGTAAAATGGTTACATTTTAACACATTGTCATTGTTTGGTTGAATGAAAAATCATATATTTCAATTAGTTTGGAAACGTTTTCCCTCCGACTGTGATGAAAATGGTTTTCCTTCCAATTTTGAAGGAAAATAATTTCAACATGGTGGAAAATGGTTTTCCATCCCAAGTTTTACATTTTAATATTTTACTTAAACAAAACAATGTAAAATGGGAAAACAATTTTTGGGAAAATATTTTACGCCCTACCAAACGACCATATCCCTCTTAGAGGAGAGACCATAGCAAACCCATTAGTCAAAAAAGTCATTCACATCTATTTGTTTAATTATAATCATCCGAAGAAAAATTTTAAATATGAGTGAGAATTTTCATTCCAAAACACTATACTTGTTTCTAAATCTTTTACTTTTCATTATTGTGATAATACTTATAATCTTTCTCATTTTCTCTCTCTTTTCCTCCACTTAGACACATCACATTCACTTTTCTTTACGTCACTTTTCACTATCTTCATCCTTATACTCATCCCTTTCTTAAATATTCAATAAGGCGGTGTCAATCCATAAATCCAACCACTTCCAAGATAACAATGGTTGTTTAGATTTTCCTTGATAAATTCTTTGGGGAATGCTATTCATCGCCCGCATTTAACATCGCCCGTATTTTGCGCAAATTTCCAAATTTGCCCTTCACTTCATTCTCCCTCAATCACTTTCGCCTCAATTAATCGAGTAATAAAGTTAACAATCATGCTAATATAATTAATGAGTTAAATAACGTAATTAAGCAAAAAAAAAAAATTGAGTCTTGCGTCTCAATCAGACGCAAGTATCACATTAAAATAAAAAAAAAATTGAGACATGCGTCTGATTTAGACGCAAGTGTCAGGATACCCGCGTGTAAACTAGACGCAGGTTTCAACTTGTTTTTTATAGTGTGAATTAAGAAAAAAAAAAAAAAAAAGAGCCCTGTGCCTGAATTGGACGTAGGTCCCAATTTTTTTTTATAATATAAATAATGTAATTAAGTAAAAAATAATATATGATGAGACTTTCGTCTTATGTAGAGCAAGTGTCAGCCCAAATTGCTTGAAATTGCATTAATGTTCATCATTTGATGAATGGATGTTAGCACATGTTTGTTTGCATGTAACAGTAATATATATGCTTTATTAAATGTAACTATGTCATTAATTTTTTTTGTGTTTTTTTTTTTTTTTTTTTTTTTTTTTTTTTTTTTTTTTTAAAGAGTATGTGTTTTGGAGAGGGGCAAAGTTGGAAAAATGGGTGAAAATATGGGCGATAGTAAGGGATTTAGCATTTCAGATTCCTTTCCATCCAACCAGAGAATTTTTTTCATACTCAATTCATTCAATCAATGCTGCCAAGCATGTCAGGGAAGTGTCTATCCTTCCCAAGGAGACGTTGGATATTCTCCTTGGGTTGCGAAGGTACTCAAATCCAAATTGAGCAATTACTTTATCGGCAACCAATTATATCCATGGTTTCTATAAGCAATTCTCTAGTAGTACTTTCAATAAATTTTGGACTTCAAAAAAATTCTACCAGTTATATGATGACAAGTGCCACCGATCACATCCGTGGTTTAATGCATTTTGGACTTCTACGCTTCACATGTTATTTTCTTGTGTTTTTTCTTTTATTTTGGCTCATACGACGATGCGTCTATTCCTTTCCATAGAAAGGATCGAGTTTTATCCTACCAATAAAAGGGTCTTGTCACCATTTTGCACATCAATGAGAAATTTGAAAAGGAAGCAAATGGAGAACTAAAAGGATTGAGTTCATCATTAATGTTGATGCTCTTAGCACTCTTTAGATTATAATTATAATCTTCTAGTAGAACACCAAAAACTACATTCTCACACAAGGTGTATCAAATGCCAATACTCTCTTTTGCTTAGTTTTTAACAAGACAAACCTCTAACAATAGTCCAGCTTCTTATTTTTATCTACTACCTTCGTTTCCTATTAGTTGCAACAATTATGTATTATTTGTGAGATATAAAATATTTAATTGTTGCAACTAATTGAAAACAGAGGTAGTAAAATCCTTCTCTTCGGTAAATTAAACTACGTTACCACATGGACAAAAACAAATACAAGTATGAAAACTAAAATACGAGAAATTCAAAAATTATTGGTAAACCAATTCTTAGTGTAAGTACCTTTTTTATAGTATGCCCACCCGGTAGCTAAGACTACATCCGGATTCGACTCGTGTCGTACACCTAACTTATGGTGGGTGAGTCTCCCAATAAAAAAATTTTGCATGTGATGAGGCTCGAACCCGAGACCTCCCTTACCACTTGAGCCAACTCTTATTGGTCGTAGTATAAAGTACCAATATCATATTATCATCCCTAATACTAAAACAAACCGGATACAAGAACGTATAAAGTACCGGTGCTAAAAGGAGACCATAAAACAACGGGTATTTGTTGTTGGATATTACAACCCATCATTTAAAACCCGAACTTCCCCCAACCCACCCACTCTTTCGCAGCCCTAATTTTGTGTATCCTATACATCCTCCATTGAAGCATTCTCTGTTCTTTCTCTCCTCCATTGAAGCATCCTTTGAGGTAATTACTTCTTCTTTCTTAATCTTCAAACTTCATTTTTCACAATCTAGGGTTTATTTTCAGGTCATCTTTAATTTACTTCTCATTATCGTTAATTAGGGTTTAAGTTGAATCATCGAACTATAACTTTTAGTTACTGAAAATTATGGAGTTTGTAATTAATTATTTTTTTTGCTTGAATTTCGTTGTTTTTCTCAAACGAAAAGAAATTTACTTGATTTTCGATTTTTTTATTTTATTTTTTATGAGTTTAATGATGTTAAATTGGTTATTTATTTGTTTAGTTGAGATTATTTGTGTTAATATATTGAGTGAGTTTGAAGCTGTTAATTTTTTGAGGTTTTGTTGAGTCAATTTTTGAGTTTTAATTTTTTTTTTTTTGGGTTTAATTTGCAGTTTTAGATGTACGTTATTGTGTTGTGGAGATGAGTTTGATTTCGCAGAATGCTGTAATTAAGGATAAAGTTGGTAAGAAGAAGAAGAAGTCGAGACGGAACGATGACGAGGGTGAGGAGCCTTCATTGGTGGAAGGCAGGGAGGAGCTGTCGAGTAAGGAGGGTTTGGATGTTGATGCTTCTGTGAGTCGTAAAAAGAAGAAGAAAAAGAGGAATGATGCGGAGGCGAAACAGATGTTGATTGAGGAAGAAATGGAAATGCAGAAGTTGGGGAACTTTTTGTTTGGTTCGGTTCATTCTCCTGTTGAGTTTGGGAAGGAGAATGAAGTTGAGAATCAAGAGGAGGTGGATGTGGATTTGGATGATTCAGCGTTGTTTGTGATGGACCGTGCTGGTAATGATAATGTGTTAGTTGACGGGGAAGATAGAGGTTATCAAGTGGCAGTAGATGATGAAGGTGGTGAGAAGCAACGGAAACCTGCGTGGTTGGATGATGAGGAGGAAAAGACTGTTGTTAACATTTCGAAAGTTAATAGGTTGAGGAAGCTAAGGAAGGAAGAAGATGAAACGGTTGTTTCAGGTCGTACTTATGTGTCAAGGTTGAGGGCTCATCATGCTAAGCTGAATCCTGGTACAGATTGGGCCAATCTTGATTCGAAGGGTAAACGTTATGATTCTGATGAGGACTCTGAGGTAGATAATGGGGCGGTGGTTGCCTCGGGGTATAAGCATGTTGACGATATTCTCAAGTCAAATGACGATCTTGTGGTGAAGAGAGGCGTGAAGCTTTTACCTGGAATCCTTGAGAACTCGAGGTTGGTTGATGCAAATAAAGAAGATCCGTCTAATGGGCCAATAAATTCTGTCCAATTTCATAGGAATCATCAATTGCTCCTTGCGGCTGGATTAGACAGAAAGCTGAGATTTTTCCAGATCGATGGCAAGAGGAATAAGATGATAGATTCCATTTTCATTGAAGATTGCCCTATTAGAAATGCGTCTTTCTTACCTGATGGCTCTCAAGTTATTGTTGCTGGAAGAAGAAAGTTTTTCTACAGTGTTGACATATCCAAGGGGACTGTTGATAAAATTGGGCCTTTGACTGGAAGAGAGGAAAAAAGCTTAGAAGTTTTTGAGGTGTCCCCTGATTCTCGAACTATAGCCTTTTTGGGTAATGAAGGTTACATCTTGTTGGTATCTACAAAAACAAAGGAACTAATTGGCACCGTCAAAATGAATGGAACAGCTCGTTCTTTGGCTTTTACTGAAGACGGCCAGCAGCTGATGAGTTCTGGTGGTGATGGGCATGTGTATCACTGGGATTTAAGAACGAGAACTTGTCTTCACAAGGGTGTGGATGAAGGTTCCATTAATGGCACCGCCCTTTGCACTGCACCGGTGGGAGGTTTATTTGCAGCTGGCTCGTCTAGTGGAATAGTTAATGTTTATAATAGGGAGGAGTTTCTGGGTGGCAAGAGGAAGCCAATCAAAACACTTGAGCATCTCAGAACTGAAGTAAATTTCATGAAGTTCAATCATGATGCCCAGATATTAGCTATCTGTTCAAGAATGCAGAAGAGCAGCCTAAAGCTGGTTCACATCCCCTCTTTTACCGTCTTTTCTAATTGGCCTCTGGGAAACAAAACACTCAATTATCCGAGAAGTTTGGATTTTAGTCCTGCTGGAGGTTTTATGGCTGTGGGGAATGCAGCTGGAAAGGTTTTGCTGTATAAGTTGCATCATTATCAACAAGCATAAGATAGTAGGGTTGTTTTTTCAATTTTGTTTTAAAGAATAGCTTCTCTCTGGTTTTGAGATCAACAGAAGGAAGTAACCAATGTGAGAATTTTGTAAGTTCAGTACTCAGATACTTTTGAGTTGCTTTTTTATTTCGTAGAATTTCTATTATTTAGTTATCAGTGTATCATGAGCTTAAACAACAAATTTATTTATCATTATCAATTATAAACTGTCCTTGCAAATTTTTTTGTTTGTGTCAGTAAATCTTCGTAATTTCCAGTAACTGAACAAGTGTATTTTAAAATAGGCATAGTTACTTTTGGTAGCATGTTGATGATTTTTTTCTTTGAAAATGTGCTGGTAAAGTTTAAAAGCTGCAACTTTGGTTTTTGTTTGCATCTGCTAGTTGGTGCGTAGTAGCATTGAATTGAATTTCAAGTCCATTGTCTTCTCTATGAGATTATGTGCTGCCAATGACTCTTTCCTTTGACATTAGTGCTGCATTTTATTCAGTCACTTCTCTATACTTATGGTTGTTAACAAAACAGAATGATACACAGTTAATTCTCAGTGTATATTCTGTTTTCTGATGTTTGCANAGCTGATGAGTTCTGGTGGTGATGGGCATGTGTATCACTGGGATTTAAGAACGAGAACTTGTCTTCACAAGGGTGTGGATGAAGGTTCCATTAATGGCACCGCCCTTTGCACTGCACCGGTGGGAGGTTTATTTGCAGCTGGCTCGTCTAGTGGAATAGTTAATGTTTATAATAGGGAGGAGTTTCTGGGTGGCAAGAGGAAGCCAATCAAAACACTTGAGCATCTCAGAACTGAAGTAAATTTCATGAAGTTCAATCATGATGCCCAGATATTAGCTATCTGTTCAAGAATGCAGAAGAGCAGCCTAAAGCTGGTTCACATCCCCTCTTTTACCGTCTTTTCTAATTGGCCTCTGGGAAACAAAACACTCAATTATCCGAGAAGTTTGGATTTTAGTCCTGCTGGAGGTTTTATGGCTGTGGGGAATGCAGCTGGAAAGGTTTTGCTGTATAAGTTGCATCATTATCAACAAGCATAAGATAGTAGGGTTGTTTTTTCAATTTTGTTTTAAAGAATAGCTTCTCTCTGGTTTTGAGATCAACAGAAGGAAGTAACCAATGTGAGAATTTTGTAAGTTCAGTACTCAGATACTTTTGAGTTGCTTTTTTATTTCGTAGAATTTCTATTATTTAGTTATCAGTGTATCATGAGCTTAAACAACAAATTTATTTATCATTATCAATTATAAACTGTCCTTGCAAATTTTTTTGTTTGTGTCAGTAAATCTTCGTAATTTCCAGTAACTGAACAAGTGTATTTTAAAATAGGCATAGTTACTTTTGGTAGCATGTTGATGATTTTTTTCTTTGAAAATGTGCTGGTAAAGTTTAAAAGCTGCAACTTTGGTTTTTGTTTGCATCTGCTAGTTGGTGCGTAGTAGCATTGAATTGAATTTCAAGTCCATTGTCTTCTCTATGAGATTATGTGCTGCCAATGACTCTTTCCTTTGACATTAGTGCTGCATTTTATTCAGTCACTTCTCTATACTTATGGTTGTTAACAAAACAGAATGATACACAGTTAATTCTCAGTGTATATTCTGTTTTCTGATGTTTGCAGAAATTGTGAAGCATCAGTAAAATTTTTTTTTTTTTTTGTGTGTGTGTGTGTGTGTGTGTGTGTGTGGTGTGTGTGTGTGTGTGTGTGTTAGCACACACACATTGCACACTGTCCTTTATGGTAGTGTGGATTCTTGTGGTAGTCATTAGATTCTGGGTGTCTACCTGTAGTCCTGTAGATACAATAAATAGTACAGAAAAACCCAGTGTCAGAGTAGAGAGGGTCCTTGATCAACACTTCCAATGACAAATCATGGATTTGTTCTCAGTTTATCTTCTCATTATGGCTATTAACATCATATTGCTTGGTTACATTATTAACTGTTTGTTTTATTTTATCATGGGATTGAAAAGCTGCTTCCTTTCACTTTTTTTTTGCCTGATTGATAGAGCCACTTCATCTATTGCCTTTTAGTTACAATTTTCTGCTAATGTTTATGATGGTTGACTTAGATTAGACTGGCTATATCATCTCTCTGCGTGCTACCTCCAAGGGTGTGTTTCCACTTTGGAAATCCTGTATACTTAATGAGAAGCTTTATGCACCTCCCCTGAAGGTATAGAAGGGAGAGAGAAAAAGGAGGGGAGGGAGAGGGGTGTTATCTCTGACTCTGAGGGATTGTGCAGTTGTACTGATGTTGGCTGTTTAATAGTTTTAGTGGCATATGTTCTTATATGCGTCTTTGGATTGTTGGTCTTTATATTTACTTGTATCTTTTTTTATGCTGCTATATGCTTTGATGTATTTATGATAAGTTTGATTATCTCAAGTGCTATTTTCTATCACCTGTCATTATGTTACTCGTCTCTCTCCTCAAGCATGTTATTTAGCAAATGAACTTGTAGCATTTGAAGCTATTCATAAATAATGTGTTTTCGGGTGAGTATTTTGTTAGTTGAGTTTAATGTCTTGATTGAAGTTCTATGTTTGATAGTAATTGTCTACCGTGACTTAAATGCCCTTCCTTGTTCTTGCCTGTTTCATGATGTTTATTGATAAATGTAGTTAATTCCTGCAATTGCCTTCAAAAGTCAATATACCACTTAGACTCAGTGACCAAGTCTCTTGTTTGCATAGCTAATAATGGTAGAAGTTGAAGGATTTCAGATTTTTTCTCGTCTCTTGCTTAAATGCCTCTCCAACTTAAAGACTCCCTGTATTTATTGCTGTCCTCTCTTGAGTGATGATTTCAGAAGTAAGTTGATAGTGGTTTTTCCCTTATCTTTGATGTCTTTAACAGAAGTCAGCTGTACTGAGATTCTGATAGATCATGTTTTTTTTTTTTTGGTTTCTTTCTATGTTACTTTCCTAACTTTATCGTCTCAATTAATTATTTCTAATTCTCTTTTGTATAGGGTGTGAAATTCTTCAGTACTAGCTGCCATTGAGAGCTGTCAAGACTCAAGAGTCAAGACTGCTAATGTGTGAATGTTACTCGGGAGTATCTTAGAAGAGTTTATCAAATTAGTTTCCGCTTAAATCTTTCTCAAAAATAGAATTTGCAGTTCTGCACACACACATTTATATACTCCGTATGTATTGATTTTGTTCAGATATTTTGATTATCATTACAGTTGCTAACATAGTACAGCACTATAGCTTCAGTTTGTTTTATGTTCCTAATTTTAGGTCCTTTTCTTGATATAAACCTATAGCACTTACTCTTATCTGTGAGTCATTGAGTGTTTTCAGATCCAATCAGAATAATGCAATCTTTAGTGTTTCAGTTTGATGAGTTAGCAACTCATTCCTCAACCAAATAAAAGAGCTCATGGATGCAGTTGTGGAAAATAAAGGTGGAAGACTAATAGCATGCGAAGCTCATGGACTCATTGGACTGCTGCTGCCTTGTTTCATTTAAATCCAACTAGCATGGGATCTCACGTAAAGGAGCTTTAAAGACATCTTACTAAGTTAAGTGGCCTGTGACAGTACTTCTGGGAAGCCAATTGACAATCTGTTGATGGATGATAGGCTGAACAAGTCAATAAGATAAAAAATGCTGCCTATGACGAGAAGGATTTCTTATTGGAATGGTCCTGTGGAGACCAGCTCTAAAGGGAAGATTACAAACCAGAAAGAGGGACAAGCTCCAAGGTGGAGTTTCTTATCCGTTTCGTCATCTTCGCATGTTTCACAAATTGAGAAATTTGAGGAAATCAATCGATGGGATCTACGATGATGTCAAGGTACTGGCAAGTTGGCATAAAATTCATCTAAGTTTCCGGAGATGTTTACTGGCATGAAATCCATCTAAGGTACTTTGCCAAATATAATCTTGAAAACAAGTTAAGGTGGGAGAATAAGTAAGCTAGGTGTTTTGAATAACCTGAGGGGCACATTGGAAATGTCAACTGTATAAATAGGTCAGAAGATACTTCAACCATATTCTCGGCCGGTGACAATTTAAAACTTATGGAGAGCCTGATTTTAGTTTGGAAATAAGTGTTGGAGGAAGGTGAAGATTAACAGCAGAGAAGAATTCTATAAGCAGTATGATGGCACATTATTCTCCAGATTGTTGACCAAGACAGGTTCTCCACTTTGTAACTTGTCTCTTTCAGCTTAAGGGGTTGTCCTTATGCTGGGGATTATTTTGGAGAATTTCTGAAGAATTTTTTTTCTTGGAAATCAGTGATTGGAACCTGGGATTATCATTCCCAGACCATGGCTTCCAAATTTCCAATGCTGCAAGCTGCTCGAAGAACCGAAGGTTGACTCTTTTTCTTGTCTTCTAGACCTGTCGCTATTGACCAATTTTCTATTCTACATTATTTTTGTGGTGTTGCAAGTTATCTACTGAGATCGGGCAGTCTTCCATTTTTGAAAGAACTGATTAATTAATACCAGAGTACCAGCAGACATGGGCGAACATATTCCTCTTTGCAAACCCCTCCATTTTTTAACATGTGGTTATATGGAATCCTTACTCGAGCAGTTTTAATATTTGGTGACTCTTAAATTTCTGACAATGAATGGGTATATTGTGGAAACGGTAGTTGAATCACTGGAGGATTCGACAGCTCTAACAAAATTGGTGATACAGCACATGACGGAATTTAAGTGTTTGCCATCTCAACAACCCATAATCAAACACTTACAGGCCAATGAACACAACCATAAAAGCGTTTCCCATACGTAGGACCTGGAACCTTAATTGTACGAATTGGCGCAATTTCGTTGTGGAAGCATTTCACAGGAGGCGTTGCAGTGCTAGTTGAACGAGACCTTGACCCAGACATAGACGAAGACATTGACAAATGCTTCAAAATAAAAATAAAAATTGAAGATGGAAGATGGAAGACGAACAGATGAGTGGAAGAGTGGAAGAAGTTATTGCTAAGTATTTAAAAGAAACAAGTAAAAGTCAAAAAGCAAAAAAATTAAAAAATAAAAAAATAACCGTTACTGTTCAAACCGGCTAATTAATACAATTTACCTTCTTTTGCAAGTCAAAATTTAATGAGGTCCAAATTTGGAAAATATGGTATGAAGTTGGGTCCAATTTTGGATAAACTGAAGTTTGGTCTTTTATTAGGTCACCGCTTAAAGTTGGGATTATTTTTGTGAATTCTTCCAATTTATTAACCGTGTAATACACGATTACTAATACACATAAATATTAAAATATTATTCGTATTTCTAAAAATATGTTTGTATGGAAATTATTGGAAATTAATATAAAATACTAAGAGACTAAGATCATTTAATATATGTCGTAATCTTATTAATTTAATTTTTTAAGATTTCGATTGTTATTTTCTTAAATGGCAATAGAAGAATTCTCAATGTAATCGATGGTATGTATATTATTTTCATGGACGTTGATTTGATTTATGGTCGCTTCATGTAGTATAGTTAATAAGCTAACACTTTGACGCTTACACTAGGGGCTTGTTTACTTCAGCTGAAAACAGATGAATTGAATCGAACCGAACTGAGCCGAATTGAATTGAATTGAACTGAACTGATTGGAGCTAACTAAACTGAGCTGAACTGAAAGTTTTTTATGAAGGAGTAATAAGTAGCAAAATAAGAGAAGAGCTGAACTAAACTGAGCTAAATTGAACTGAACAGAACTGATTTTAAGATGAAGTAAATAGGCCCTAGATAGTAGATAGTGGACTAAATCTTATTGTAGTACACTAGTACATTACGTCTACTTTGATTATTTTTTTAAAATGCGACAATTATGTACTCCCTCTGTTCCCTATTTTTCTTTAAATATGTTGTTTTGTGATGTTCTATATTTTTCTTTACCAAACAACTTTATTAGGTTTATAATATTGTTTTGGAAAAATTCATACAAAAAATCCCAACTATGGGCGTTCACTTAATAAAAGACCGAACTTTGATTAATTCCAAAATGGACCCAATTTTCATGCCCATTTTCCAATTTTGGACCCTCTTAAATTTTAACTTGTAAAATCAAGTAAAATTTGCTAATTATCCGGTTTTTGCTTAAGCAGGAACACCCGAAACCACCACCACAACCATCCCCTTCCACCCGAAACCTCCAAATGTTAAGAAAAAACCGGATAATTAACAAGATTTACTTGATTTTACACGTTAAAATTTAGGAGGGTCCAAAATTGGAAAATGAGCATGAAAGTTGGGTTCATTTTTGGATTAATCAAAGTTCGATTTTTTATTAGGTGAACGCCCATAGTTGGGATTATATTTATGAATTTTTCCTTTTTTTTTAATTAAGATGGACCTCACACATCACCCATTTGATTAGTTGCAAGTTGTTTCTCTTTCATGAATTATTACCCCAATTTGACTCCACTACTATTATTATATCATATATCATAATGAAGAAGTGAATAGTGACGGACAAGGAAAATATGGAACGGAGGAAGTATATATTAAACAATAGTAATGTAATATTGTAAATAATATATATGAGCTCCGGTTCAGAAAAGGCTAAAGCACAATTATTCAACAAAAAAGTTTAATTTGTTCATCTTTCACAAGAAGTACACTTCTTTATTTTTTAATAGGAGATCACATATTCACATATAGGTTTATTACTCTGTACAATATTTATTATGGATTACATAAATAAGTAAAAATATACGTAGTATACTTCGATTTTTAATATAATTACACTATATATGCGTTGTATATATGGTTGATATTTGCGTAGTATATTGTAGTAATATTAATTATCAACTTTAGCTAATTAAGTTTTCTTGCTTCTTTTGAAAAATTGGAGCAAATATTATGTGTGAAGTATCAACACACATAGATGCAAATTAAAACACATTTGATGATAACATAAATGTAACCATATATTTATTGGGTCATGCCTAGTTAATCACCTGATTAGGTTCACATTTTAATCTATCTACATTATTATTGTCATTCATAGTTACGTTAAAAATAATTTTATGACAATGTTCACAATTTTGTTTATTCACAATAGTTTTTATTTATGGTAAATTGATATTATACAATGGATGATCTTCATTTATAGAAAAAATAATAATTGCACTCACACTTTTTTCTTTACACCACTCTAACATATGATGGCATGGGGACATGTCTTATTGCTAGCTAAGAAATGCTTAATTGGAATATATCAACCATCTCAAAACCTATAAATATAATACTCCCTCCGTCTGTTTTTACTTGCTACATACGGATCAAAAAACTCTCACATATTTTGGTCCAATGTTGCAAGTAAATAAAGACAGAGGGAGTATATAAAATTTAAATTAAAAATTACTCCATTCGTTTTTTAGTTGCAATTTTTTGAATATTTTTTATAAGAAATAAAATTATTTAAGCATTATAACAAAAAATGCAGTGACGGAATAATATATCAAAATGTCAAATGAGATGCACACTAATACATTATTACGTTATGCAATCTCCCTCCTCTAACTCCACACCTCCTAAAAATAAATAAATAAATAAATAACTTTTCCATGTAATAAGAAAACGGCAATACATGTAAAGTTGAATTTGATACTTGTTATGGCAAAAATTTCTACTTGTAATCCAGCTTGATCGCCAGTTATGCAGGTACTCAGCTAGCAGCTACAACTTATAATTGGTCAAGATAGCGGGTCCATGAATCAAGGAGTCAGGAGGAGAATAAGTCAGGAGGCTTCTAGAGGAAGGAGAACGTGGAAGTTAGAGTCAGAGATATAGAGAAGATCATGCCAAGAAAATAGGAACCGCATTTCAATTCACCTTGAACCTAGCCCATAATTCGAGCTAGATACATCCGAGAAGAAGCAACCAATTCAAAAGGAGAAAAACGGCTATGAGGAACGGTTACTCTATAAATAGGAGCAAGGAAAAAAGATATGACACAAGACAATTATAAGAAAATCAGTACTTCATTATTATTATTCATTTGTACGTACAACACATGNTTCTTGCTTCTTTTGAAAAATTGGAGCAAATATTATGTGTGAAGTATCAACACACATAGATGCAAATTAAAACACATTTGATGATAACATAAATGTAACCATATATTTATTGGGTCATGCCTAGTTAATCACCTGATTAGGTTCACATTTTAATCTATCTACATTATTATTGTCATTCATAGTTACGTTAAAAATAATTTTATGACAATGTTCACAATTTTGTTTATTCACAATAGTTTTTATTTATGGTAAATTGATATTATACAATGGATGATCTTCATTTATAGAAAAAATAATAATTGCACTCACACTTTTTTCTTTACACCACTCTAACATATGATGGCATGGGGACATGTCTTATTGCTAGCTAAGAAATGCTTAATTGGAATATATCAACCATCTCAAAACCTATAAATATAATACTCCCTCCGTCTGTTTTTACTTGCTACATACGGATCAAAAAACTCTCACATATTTTGGTCCAATGTTGCAAGTAAATAAAGACAGAGGGAGTATATAAAATTTAAATTAAAAATTACTCCATTCGTTTTTTAGTTGCAATTTTTTGAATATTTTTTATAAGAAATAAAATTATTTAAGCATTATAACAAAAAATGCAGTGACGGAATAATATATCAAAATGTCAAATGAGATGCACACTAATACATTATTACGTTATGCAATCTCCCTCCTCTAACTCCACACCTCCTAAAAATAAATAAATAAATAAATAACTTTTCCATGTAATAAGAAAACGGCAATACATGTAAAGTTGAATTTGATACTTGTTATGGCAAAAATTTCTACTTGTAATCCAGCTTGATCGCCAGTTATGCAGGTACTCAGCTAGCAGCTACAACTTATAATTGGTCAAGATAGCGGGTCCATGAATCAAGGAGTCAGGAGGAGAATAAGTCAGGAGGCTTCTAGAGGAAGGAGAACGTGGAAGTTAGAGTCAGAGATATAGAGAAGATCATGCCAAGAAAATAGGAACCGCATTTCAATTCACCTTGAACCTAGCCCATAATTCGAGCTAGATACATCCGAGAAGAAGCAACCAATTCAAAAGGAGAAAAACGGCTATGAGGAACGGTTACTCTATAAATAGGAGCAAGGAAAAAAGATATGACACAAGACAATTATAAGAAAATCAGTACTTCATTATTATTATTCATTTGTACGTACAACACATGTATTCTATTTACATTCTTTAAGCTAGATACTTAGCAGCTATAAACTAGAGCTACCTAGCTACCTAGCTAGCATCATATAATGTAATTGCAAACAATCTTATTAACTAATGGACTGGTGGACTCAAAGCCACCCGCGGTTTTTTACCCTGATTTAGGGGGGGTTTTCCGCGTCACCACATCTGGTGTCTCCCCCACTCCCATCTTTGCATTGCTTTATTTCTGCATCAAAACAAACGAAACTAGTAATTATTTAGCTATAGTCGGAACCAGCTAAGGTTTGCTAGCAAGAGCAGATTATAGCATAAACAATACTTAAGGTCACCTAGATATCGTTATAAATGTGAATTTCGATTTTTGCACCTTGTTTATATCGTTATATATATCTTGATAGAGTTTAGAGTTTTCTATGATTGTTAGCTATTATCAATTTATCACTAATCACATCACGTGCTATAAGTTCATAAAGACATAGTCAAGGTGAGTTTCCTATGCACATTTTTTATTACAATATTAGTATAAATCATGAATTGTAAGTTTTTGTGGTCTACATTGTTGAGATCTTGATGTTATGGTTTAGAATTTCTTTATAGCGTATGTGTATATATATAGCAATTAAAAATGTTTGTGGCTTCATATTTTGGGTAAAAATTTAAGCTGAAAATTAATCTAAATTAAATTGGCTTTAAAATAAAATTGTATGTATCGATCTGAAAATTTCTAATTTGTAGATCTAATGTACTAGCTAAGGGTGGTCAACGGGCGGGTTAAGTTGGGGTGGGCTGGGTCAGAAAATTTTGAATCGTGTTCAACCCATTAAGGTGGCGGGCTATGTCATGAGTTGAGTTCGATTAGGTGGTTTCATGGGTTTGATGAATTTTTTTAGTATTTTATTATTTATTCAACAAATGCTTAATGAATATCATGTTTTAGTGGTTAATATGATAATATGTAATATATATTAATCATTAAGGTGGCGCCGTGGCGGGCTATGCCTAAATTTGCTTAGTTAGTTTGTACTGGTGTTACTAATACTTGATATTGGAATGATTATCCAACATAGGTAATGGCTTCATAAATACCCAATTTCAAAAGAGACCCGAATTGAATAACATGGCCTTAATTTTAGAGGACTAACTCTATCAAAAGACTAACTGACTAAGTTGATGGTTGCGACATGGGAATAAGCTTTATATGAGAATTATTGTATATATGTGTATTAATACGTATTTACTAGCCTATTAGATATAGTAGTCATTAGTTTGATCAATAATGCAGCTTAAAACATGGCTAACAAGTCGACGATTGAGAGTTTGCATGTGGATCTTTTGAAGGAGATCATGTTTCGTGTGGTAGCATACCCAAATGGTGTAATTGACTTATGCAACACATTCTTCATGTAAGACCACAAACTACTCATTTTGCTTTGGGTTTTTATGTTGTTGTTGTTGTCAATTGAAGTATGTTTAATTTTATAGATCCCTGAAATTGTATATATTTTCATAAAATTGATCTTACCAGCAACAAGACATTTCATGCTCTTTCTAACGACGAAGATTTCTTAAAGATCGTGGATTTTAAAGACATGTCTGATTATTGCTTACGCTTGTGCAGCCCCTCGTCGTTGCATCACTGGAAAGAACGGTATGTGTAACAATCATAACTAACTAATCTGATGGAGAAGGCATTGCTCTTTCTATATGAGTTGGATTATGTGTTAGTTTAGCCTGCTACTACATATTTGTGAAAATTAATCTGATCATAATATTCCCTTTTTCGATCTCTAGTGGACATCTAGGTTTAATTTATCTAGCTGATTTGAAGCTTTCCAAAAAATTGGAGGATTTATTCATAAGGCTGCAAATGTAGGAAATGAGAGTGCACAAATTATTCTAGCAAAGGTAACCATAATCTTTGAACTACTAACATTATTACATATTTAAACTCATTATACATATAACTTGAGTACTTATTAGTCCTTTTTTTTTTATATGATAGAATATAATTTGTATTTTTATTTGTGAAGTTAATAATGAGGAGCACTTCAAAGCTAATTGGATCAAGGTTTATAGACGTACTCAAGACGAGGAAGATGACAAAATGGATGAAAGCAGCATCTTTCATAGCTCATTTTATTCCTCAAAATGTTGATGATAATAATGATGTGAGTACTACGAGTGCAAGTACATTATTAGTACATCATAAACTAGTGAAGACATTTTTGCTACAAGCAAGACTTGTAGAATTGTTAAGGATGAAGCAACACTTAGATAATTATGTGAATTACTTCTATGATCCAAAGGTAAAAGGTCAGTATTACAGATTTTACACATTGCTAAGAGAATTGAACCAATTTCACGTCAAAAGCCTAGATCATCCTCCTGCACGGGAACTTGGCATGAAATTTAACGTACGCTTCGTGCGTGCATGGGTGTAAAATCATGGAAGATTTGGGTGTAAATATACCAGTATTTCGTACTCTAATTAATATATCAGCTAAATTGTTACAGATTGATGATTTGAAGCCAGAGTATTTGTTGAAAAGGTTAATGGTTGCGGAAAATCTACTTAGGAATAATACCATAAAGGAGGAGGAACATGATGATAATCCAGTATTAGTACATATTTCAAGCATGATTGAAGAGATTGTTATGCTGAAGAAAAAGTATAAGCAAGGATTTGCGCCTTATAAGGTTAATGGCTAGAACCCGAGCTCAGTTGATATTAGGGTTTGTCGATATTTTCACTACTTAAATTAAACTTCATTTCCTACCAATTTGAAGTATGTCATGTCAAGATGCAATAGCAATGCATTGCATTACATTATTGTTTCCGTAGTTTCAATTCAAAACCACATGACAATAAGTGGAGTAGTCTCTTAACTTTATATAATTAAGGTGTTTAACTTTGTCTTTACACATCGATATGAGACATCCACAAGTGTTGTTTGGGGATGTACACACCAGTTACTAAATATACTCTCGATATGTTGTGTATTGAAAGAGTCTGTCAAATTCGTCTTTGTTAAGATTTATTACTGTGTTTTCAAAACATTTGTATGGAAACATATTAATTTGTATTCCTTTGCTAAATTTATAAACTTATATCTCATTTTATGACCCTTCTCATAATCGATCTTATGCATGCTACTAAACTATATATATACTTGAATATTGCTTGACAATTAAGTTACCTTATACCTAATTAATCCCATATATGTACGTGAATAATGGAAAGTCATTTCAATGGTAGGAAAATATATATAATTCAATGTCTACACTTATGAAATTTGAAAGGTTTAAATAATTACAATTCTTTAATTACTAGATTATACAGACTAGGAGAATGAAATAGAGTTCATGGCACAAAATTGGATTATAGCACAAAACCTTGAAAACACTCTAATAAAATCCATTTATTCTTTTAAGTGTCTAAATATATATGGGGAGAAATGAATATACTACGTACATTCTTTGTGCTGCTAAGTATACTTCTAGTTAATGTAACCTTCAAATAATCCTCAATAATGTATTAGGTTCATTTGCAAGTCAAAATAAGGAATTGACAATATATATGATGCACATTACTAATCATGAATTCATGACTAATGACATTGAATAATAATCATTTCTATTTTCTATATTACATACACCTTAATTGACAAGGTGACCTTGTTATAGCGGTTGAAACTTTTGAAATTGATTTTGTCAAGAATTCAGTTAGCCTTAATAGGTTTGCCGAGAACTAACTTTATTTCTAAAGAAAATTCCTATTTGTTGTGCAACCTACTACTTTAGCTTCATGCATGCTCTAGTCATTTATAATACATTATGTTCAATTCTAAAACTAATTCAATTCTTTTTACCCCTCCATTTCTTATGCAATTATTTTTTTTGTGACACCATAGTATATGTGCGATTTAGACGCAATTATCTATATGATGAAAGTTTATTTGTTTGCATAGTTTATATCATGTCATAATGTAGTTCGACAAGTGGAAAAAACTATATTTGCCATATTACATCTGCTTTATTATATATATATATATATTAAAAAAAATGGTGTATATATTTTATAACTAGTTAAGATTATGCTTTGAAATCACGAAAAAAAAAAAATTAATCAAATCATCTTTTAAAAGACTTTTGCAATATTGTTTATCTGCTGTAATATTAGATTAAACTCAGTGTAATAGGTTGAAAAGTGTGGAAGACTTTAAATATGTGGATCCGAGAAAAAAAAATGAATAGGGAGAGTATCTTTATAAATAACACTCGTAATACTACGTATGTTTATTTAACGTGTATGTTGCCTTCCTCACGATGTAAGATCACAACTTCGGATTTTTATAAGTTATACATTTAAATTAACTTTGTTGATAAATGAATAATGTCAAAATACAGAGAACGAGTTAATTAATAATAGAAATACATGAGTGAAAGTTAGTGTGATCCTCAAGAAATCGTTAGGTTTACGGGGTACAATAAGCTATGTCAAAATAAAGAATTAATGATATACGGAGTACATTATTAGTGAATCGGAATCATCATACCGTTCTCGATTTTTGGAATTGTTAACCAATAATGGTTGTTTACACCTTATTGAAATCGTTGAGTTGGTGATAATACAATTTCATTCGATTATAAACTTGAATGAGATCATTTTTAACGACTTATAAAGATAACCGGAGCAGGATTGTCCAACAACAAAATAAAAACTGTGTCATCTTCAAAGAGCTTACACGGAGTTTTTATTATGAATGGGTGAACCTACATTCCAATTTCCAATTTGCATAGTTGCACTATTTACTATCTATATCTATATAATATATTAAAAGACATTCTTAATAACGTAGATACACCACGTGACACTCTCCTAGCTATGTAATTATGAAAAAGCGTTTTTTTATTACAGGATTTTATTATGAATGGGTGAATCTACATTCCAATTTCCAATTTGCATAGTTGCACTATTTACTATCTATGTCTATATAATGTATTAAAAGACGTTATTGATAATGTAGATACGCCGCGTGGTACTCTCCTAGCTATATAATTATTTAACATTATGTCATGTTTTTTTTCCAAAAATGATCCCAAGACATTTGTCTACTAAATAATTGATCTTACCAGCTCAACTAACTATTATTGTTGTATTAAGTATCTCCATATATCATATATAATTTTCTAATGATCAAGCTTCATTTTTCATTAGTTAATAGGCAAAATAATTTCTATTTTTATTTTTATTTTTATTTTTTATCTATTATTTTTTTATTATAAAGTATTGCATGCCCGAGTGACGCCTAAGCCAATATACTAATTGTGAACTAAAAGGAGCGGTTGTAATTATCAATTTTAATTAGGTAAACTTGTATTTTATTTACTACGAAAGCATTATACGGAGTATTAACGTACACATATACACAACACACGTTTGATGATAAAATAAATGCATCCAAAATTTTGAGTGATTGAGTTGACACCTCAGTTAACAATATAATTATTGTAACACCAAAAAAAAAAAAAAAACAATATAATTATTGTCATTTCAATTCCAAAAAAAAAATTAAGATTAAGTTTACAATACTATTGTCTATCTACGATAATCTTTATTTATGGGAAAATAATTATTATTGTTTTCATAATACTTTGATAATCTTCATTTATGGTAGAAAAAATAATAATTGTGTTCAAACATCATTCTTTACACCCTAACACAAGATGTAACATGTGTTATTACCAAAAAATTTTAAATGGAACCAACCATCTTATATGGCTTTAAAAGGCTTTGGTAAGATATATATATATATAGGCTCTTAAAATTACATTTGAGTAATACGTTATCATCATAAATATCTTAAAGTTGTGTTTTAACAAAGTGCGTAGAGTTGTTGATGCTACAACAAAAGTTGAAGAAATAAAGAAGAAAAATTTGTAAGGATTGTTTTACTTTGATCCTCACTTTGTGATCTTTTGAATCGTGGTAAGTCTCGTATATATCATTATAATTGTAAATTTCATTTTGTCACCATATTATTATATTGGTATCACCTTCGTATATGTTTTTTAAACTCGATCTCCCTCCTCGCCGTCTTCATATAATCATTCTCTCTCTCTCACACACAATTAATATATAATTTCTATCTATATATCTATCTTTCTCGTTCTCTCTAAAATTCATCATCACCCTCTTTACCTCCTTTACCATAGTAATTAACCCTACCAGGCCACCACCACTTACAAATTAAGCAAAACCTTTTGTGGTTATAATTAACGTTGCTAAGATCTTTAGAATACATGCATGAAATTAATTATTATTTGTTAGGCTACATACATACATACATACATACATACATACATACATACATACATATGTTAGTATATATTTTTGCACCCCCCCCCCAAAAAAAGAAATACATATGTTAGTATTTGAATATTTTTTTTTTGGTTACAAAAGATCGAGGACGTGTAAAAACACAATAAATTTATATATTATTGAAGTCTTGTCTAATAAGACAGTCTTACTCATTATAACAAAAAATTCCATACAGTGTATAATTAATCTACTCTTGAACACTAGATTTAGAGATTTCAGTCCCATGATTTCATTTTATGCCAAAATTATCTAGCTCCCCCTTAATTAAAATTTTTCAATTTTATATTATTTGTGACAAAAAAAAATTTTCACTGACTCATGGCAAAAATTTGTTTGTGAGAGAAAAGGTTATATATAAATCCATGTGATGAAGAGAGAGGGAAAAGACAATCGAAAGAAAATATTTATTGCAGATAATACGAAACAACTACATGTTTTTTTTTGTTTTTTCAAATGTAACAAATAATATGAAACAGATATAGTGTATTAATTACACATTCTTAAATACACATACATGTAAACACCAATAATTCATGATCTTCATAGGAGGTATGTATACATGGAAAAATTTTAAAGATTATAAATAGTTACGTTCTTGATCTTGGATTATATTCACCAAAATATGCAGAAAAAATTTAAACTCCGTATGGAAAAAAGTTTGATATATAAAACTTACCGCTAGCTAGCTAATAGATGTATGAATTCGCGCAACTATATAAGTAATTAATCATCGTACTATACGTGTGTATGTAAGTATAATTAGTCTGTTGCAAGATATGATATGATATGATGAAATTATAGTAAGCAAGCATTATTACAATGATTAATAATGCAGCTCGAAAACCATGGCCAAGGACAAATCAGCGATTGACAATTTGCATGAGGAGCTTTTGAAGGAGATCATGCTTCGTGTAGCAGCAACCTCAACTGGTGCAGCTGATACTTGTAACACATTTTTCGTGTAAGACTGCAAATTAGCCTTCCAATGATCAGCTTGACTGTGTGTTTTGTGTACATTATCTTTTCGCTTTTATAATTTGTAGTCGTCTTGGACTTTTTACTTATGTTGTTGTTGTCTGTTGAATTGAAGTACGATGATCTTATAAATTCTTTATGTTGTGTCATCTTCGTTCATGAATAATGGATATTACTATACGCAGCAACAAGGCATTTCATGCTCTTTCCAATGACAAAGACTTGTTGAAGGCAGTAGTTTTTGAAGACAAGAAGTTAGGTGACTGCTTAGACGTGTGCAGTCCATTCTCGGTGCCTGACAGTATTGAAAAGTATGTATGCTTTAAGTATATCCAAAGAGTGAAGCGTTGTTGTTTTCTGTATGAATTTAATTTTGTGTTAGTCTAATCCTATATTGTTAGAATTAACTAGAATTTTGTCATTTTTGTCCAAATTTCTTCAGTGAACATCAGGCTTTATGTAGCGAATATGATGCATTCCAGAAAACAGGAGGATTTATTCATAGGGCTGCTAAAGCAGGAAACGAGCGTGCTCGGATAATCCTAGCAGAGGTAACCAACTTCCAACTAGTTGTTGTACAATTAAATCTTATTATTTAGCTTGATGAGTACTTGATTATCCTTTTGTCTTATGCTAAAAAAGTAATGTGGATTTTTGTTTGTGAAGTTGATAATGAAGACCGCCTCAAAGCTGTACAAATCGGCAGAAACAGAATCAAGTTTTGAAGATGACAACAAGAGTGGACGTAATGCTCAAGCAACGTCTTTCTTAGCGCACTTCATTCCTCCAAAGATAGAAGGTGAAGTGGATGCTGCTATTGCAGGAGATTTATTGGTGCATCATGAACCGGTGAAAACATTTTTATTGAAAGCAAGACTTACTGAAAAGATAAGGATGAAACAATACCTAGAGGATTATGTGGCCTACTTCTATGATGAAAAAGTAGAAGATCTTCATAGAAAGTTTCTCGAGTTGCTAAAAGAGCTCGATACAACTCTTGTCTCAATCCACTTGCATTTGCCTGCACGGATAATTGGCTTGGCATTTGACAGTTCATGTGTGCACGGGTACAAAATTATGCAAGATTTGGGTGTGAGTTTACCAGCTTTTGGTGTTCTAACAAAGATATCAGCAGAGGTGGTAACAATGGATGATGTGACACCAAACGATTTGCTGAAGAGGATAATAGCTGCAGAGGGCTTACTTAAGGATACCATAGGAAAGGAAGAACATGCTGATAATAGTCCAGCAGTTTTACACATTGCAGGTATGATCAGATGGATGAATGTGCTGAAGGAATATATACTTGAGTATTTGAGCCTTGAAAAGTCTGCTGACATAACCCTACCTAAGTTGATATCAGTGTATGACTCCATTTTCTCGATTTAATCTATCAGTGTCGTCGAAAATGTTTACCATTGTCAGATGGTCTGAAGACTCTAAAACTCTTCAACTGTTCGTTAAGTTCTTTGTTAAGATTGTTGTTTTGGTAATTTGAACCACATGGAAACTTATTTTGTATTATTGACTTTGCAGAATTTACTTGTCTTTGTTATTATTATCATTTTCATGTTACTTCCATTTAATTAGTGTTACTCTAATCCCAAGTCGCCACTCGCCAAGCGATTGCCCGGAGTTCCGGTAAATGCCTAGAATTCAAGATAAATGCATATAGTTACCATTAGAGTTCAAAACAGAACCCTGAATTATGCTAACATGCATTAGGGATTTTGGACTTCTTAGTATCATGGAAAAAGTTTACTGCTACACCTAGAGAAGTTGAATTTCATTCTATGCATATGCATATCTCATAGATGACTGAAAGTACTAGTGTTTTAGAGAGGTTTTTTTCATGTGTTCGCGACTTATATAACTCATTGCGAAAAGCCAGGATCTTTCGAATTCAGAGTTTTCTTCCATATTCTTTGCTTGCATTGTCATAGAAAACCTAAGGTCCTAAGGTGAACCTGCTTTTCGACGACTGCTTGTCTAGTTATTCTTCATATGGAAACATCAATTGCATCAGCTTTTCTATATTTACTCATTCTAATCAATCATATGATTAATTGATTAACAAGTTACCTTGTACAAATCAACCTCGCTAATCCTAAGTGAACGACGGGAAATTTCTTTAATGCTGAGAATCCAGGAAAAATGCCTACATTAATCAGTTTTAAGAAAATTGCCCTGAAACTCCATCACAGGTAACAAGTGTATGCAAATATGGGTCGGTTGGATGAAACAACCCTGAATTGTATGATACTAACATTACAACGACACAAGAAGCTGAAACTTGTATAATTTTCATTTATTCCCACCAGTGTTTTTATGAAAATTGACCAAGCAATTATCTATAATTACAGCGGCTCAGAGCAGAGAGAATCTAATCTGAATCATAACATTATGCAGGCCACTTACGTGACCATGCCGATATAGAGAAAAAATCATTTGCACGCTGGTGCATCGAAGTTGGGAAAGACTATGAAGGAAATAGACAAGGGGGAGATATAAAGAGGAGAATATACACCAACAAGTGCAGGTTTCAGACTAGGAATGCCTCCATGTTCTGATATATGCAATTGTTTTCCGTTCAAGACCATAGTTTGGCTGTGTAGATGCCCACTTTTAGGTGTCAGATGGTATTCTTCTCGATGCAATTGTTTGTCTGAACTTCTGCTTCCGACCCAAGAAACCGTCTTCTTAAGGCCGCGAGTGAAAGGACCTTCTTTGGAAATAATATCATTGGAGATATGCAAGTCTTTGTCCCTTGAGTTATGTAATTTGATAATGAAAGTGGTCTGCTTGCTGAGATTGATCAAGAGTAAAGTTATTCCGGCCTGTTATAAGAGTTCAAATGAGACTGATGGTTAGAGTTGGTTTGATATATTTACCATGGAAAAAGAAACTTATCAGAATAGATTATGCAGATAGCATGAGCAACAAGCTCAGGTTGGTTCGGTGAGAACTGTTTTCTTCAATCTTTTTGTTTTTTGGCACTTTGGCAGTCATAGTAGAATATAAACACGTCCTAGTAAGGGTTGTTCTTAATAGTCTCCAGATTCCAGAGCGCAATATTCATGGAAATGCAATTTTCTGGACAGGTTTAAGCGACATTCATTTATTGCACAGAAAATTCATAAAGATCTATTTCCGCCACATTTCAACCAAATTCATTTTGGAGACCCAAGAAGGGAAGACGAAATCATTGCCCTCATGTTCTTCCCCCACACATACCACGGAATTATCATAAATCACTTTCTTTTTCTGCAATTCACTCTTTTGGAAGTGAAAATCTCATTAACCTCATGCATAAACCGTGCTGGTCTACATGATAAATTCTTTACATAACAGAGATATTTCCGTTCCCTAGACTTTCCGTTCCCTCATCTCCGTTTCATATTATATCCATATTTTATTTACTTCATCCTCATGAATCTAAGTGGACTCATAATGCCTCTAAAATCTAAATTGTTAGAGGAATATTATAGAGCTTATCACTTGTCAATATTATAGAGGAATATTGATTAACAATGAGATTCACAATATTAGAGGGACCCTGAGCTTATAAATAAGCAAGACATTGTTTCCATTTCATGCTGAAAGGCGGGCTTATAAACCAGAAGTTTTAAGGTAGCCAGGGATGACATGAAAAATCACGCTATCAATTTATAAACGATAGAGAAAAAAGACACAGAAGAACAAGTTTCTGCAAATAGTATATCTGAGCTTCTGAACTTCTACTTATTAAACCTTCAATTATATACACAACCTACAGCCATGATGTAGCACAAGATATAGAAACATCATAATACAAAAGAAGCTTACCCTTCCTTTGGCACAATGGGCATAGGAGCGCAAGTAAGATGAGGCACCATTATCAACAGAGAGGACCTTCTGCCCCATCAGCCGACTCCACAAAAGTGCACTGAATGAACACAGCATATAAAAAGAATGAGAAATTGATCATTATAAAACAGGAGGGGGGGAAGGAGTGGTTTGTTGGAGTTGGTACAGGCTCTTGCCTGTAATAGTCAGGATTAGGGACAAAGGTAGTTTTGTCCAGGAGACCATAATTGCCACCTATCAGTGTCTGGCGACAGTAGACTTTGGTATTGTAAGTGGCAGCTTGTCCAAGCTGGTCCAAGTACCTAAATATCAACGTGAAACAAATAAAGAAGTTACAGCTTTGTTACTCATTATATATGAAAGAAAAAGGAGGGAGCCAAAGAAATTACCAAAAGCTGTCAACAAAGGCATACGAAACATGACGACCTCCACTGTTATAAGCACCACCAGCTTCACCAACCCAAGCATGAGCCCAAGGACCATACTCATGGATTGTCTTATTGAGTGCATCAAATGTTTTCGATACCTTACTCAGAAAATGAGGGTCCAATATCTTATCCATAAGATGGGGATCATTCCCTAAAATTTCAAAAGGAAATAACATAAGAAGACATAATTCAGCATATGCTGTCTAATGCAGATACTAAATATACTTTGTTCCGGAAGAAAAGGTGCCATGAGGTTACATAAAAATTTGTATGCGAGTTATGATCCATTTGGAGAAAATTTAATCACGTTATTCCTAAGAACTTCATATTATATACTGGTAGGAAATCAGCTAACAGAATTATTTCTCAATTTGCCTATTCTTATATAATCGAATCTTAATGCAAAAGAGAATAGGCAAGTTGTAATTAGATAGAACAGAGTACCTGAGCCCAAATTGTAAATATGATGTGTTAAACCATCAAGTACTCCAGGCCCTGTAACCTTGAGAAGCCGAGAATACCAATCCTTGTTAAAAAATCCTCCTGGTGCTACAAGTGCAGGCTTAAAGGGTGACTTCTTGTACAACTCGTCCATGATTTTGTTTAGCCTGATCAAGTCCCTTCCATACTGCGCAGCATCAACACTTGCAGCTACTCCAGTTCCACTTAGCTCATTACCTGAAAGTCCAAGGACCAAAAGTCAGCTGACTCATAAGAACTACAACAGCAAGGTCATAGAAAAATTAGTTTCAAAAAATATACCGAATTCCCATGAATCAACACGGTAACCCTTTGAGATGGTGTACTTCATGAAATCATAAGCATTCCTAGAGTCCCAAGGTCCAGTCCAAACACCATTTTTGGACTTTTTCCTGCCGTAGAGTGCATTTATGCCAAAGGTAATAACTGCACTGTAAAACATGATTTAGCCAATCTGGTGAGTTTTAAGGATCCATAATATAGTACATACTTTCCTTTAAAAACAAATGAAAGTGTCATCTAACAGTCAATAGCTTACCCTGTCTTACTAAAAAAGTGATTTAAGGCATCCCAACGGGTTAAGTGCAAGCATCCTCTTGAAAAGCCAAATAATCCATCCTTCTTTTTCCAAAACGGATGACAAGGAAGTTTCAAACTCGGAACATCATAAACTACTTGATCTTCCAAGGAGCCTCCAAGTCTTATCCTCAAATGTGTAAATGCTATCGAAGCAACAAGAATAAAGAACCATGTCACTAACTTCATGTCAGCAAGCTTCAACCCAAGCACACTATAAACAAAAACATACACGAAAGAACTCACACAAAAGAGTTCAGATCACAAACCTTGCACTGCATTCGCAAGAACCGGATGGGATAAGTTCTGCATAAGCAAAACCACAGAATCTTAACATCATATTTACTTAATATAACTCACTAAAGGAGATCTTTCACCAAGATAGATTGTGATATACCAAATTCATTATCGAAGAGTATCCCCACGGACACTGATTGTAATCACACTTATTATGCGGCCACCAATCGATAGTAGCACAAACATAATTTTCATCAGTCTCCCCAATAGCATGATCACCATTGACACTCAAATCGGCCGCCGCAATATTTTGAGCCAAAATTGATGGAAGGCAAGCCAGCAACAAACACAAAATCAAATGCTGGCTTCCCATGATTGAACTAGAGATCCACTTTACTACTTTCAGTAAAAGAATTTAGGTTTTCTGCAATATCCAAATATAAGAAGACACAATACATCATTATTAGACAAAAACACAAACAATTGCACATGCAACTGTACCATATAGATTCCATACTGTAATATTATATCAATTTATTCACTAACAAATTTTGTTCTGTTCTGAAATTTGATCAGACATTCAAAATTCAAACACCTACAAAAAATATAAACTTCCAATTTTAGGAAACGTTTTTATGATCAATCAAAGAACTAAGAACCTCCAAATTCAAAACTTTTCTCATACATTGATACAAATGTAACATCAATTAATTGCACTTAAATCATAACTCAATAACAAAGTATCATTCAAAAGCTCAAAAATCTTAGAAATATGCAAAAAAGACATGATTTTTTTTCACTGAGAAATACACTAATACATCTCTAATTCATCAAAAATCAAACAATACATAATCAAAAATTCACCAACAAGTTCCACATTATACTGCATAAATGAAGAACAAAAACACAAAATGAAATAATACCCAATTCAATTAAACACAATTAAAAACACCCCAAATGAAAAAAATCAGCAAAAAATACAAAAAGATTAAAACTTGCTTACAAATTAAACAATACTCTGCATTCATTCAATCACCTGCAACAAAAAGTAAAGCATTTAATGGCAAAAAAAACCCACAAAAATGGAGGTAATTTTAGGAGGAATATATAAGGTGATTGAATAAATAATAATGGAGTAAGTTAGATTTTAGATCTAAAGAGTTTAGCTGTTGTAAGAATCAAGTGTTTTTGGTGAGAGTGGTTGTTATAGGCAGCTGTAAGCAAGAGTTATATGTAGGGAAGATCAGAGTTTATTATTTATTTTAAAGTGTGTTTTTTGGTTTGTTATATTTGGATGTTCTTTGCTTATTATATGGGTTATGCTTTTTTTTAGAGGTTTAAGATTCTAATTAAGTAGCTCTTTAAGGGTTTATATTTGGGATTAGAGTGAAAATAATCTTTTGGGTGCACTTTTCATGTTTAGAGAGGTCATTGTCATTTGGAAATTGAATCATTTGTCAAGTTGTCTTAAGCTAGCTAGTTGCAAACTTGCAACTTGTTTGTTGATAGGTTGACCACATGAGACTGTTTACATGAAAATTTCGATATTTTTCAGATGATATGTGTGTATGTTGAGATTTTGTTAAATTCAGCTATGAAATTTAAGTTATCTCCCTTATATTGTCTCTGCTATATAATTTATGTGTCAAATATTTTTTTCATATTTTATACAACACTACCTATAAGAGCATAACAAAAGTAGACTAATAAGGAAAAGGTACGAGCTAAAAAGATACTTCATAGATATGATTTTTTCTAAATAAAGTAACGAATAATTATTAATTATTCACAAAAAAGTAGTTTTATCATGTTGAAAATCTGACGTTAATAGAAAGCAATGTTATCACCAAAAACTTTAACGATTCTCTAAATGGTTTCTCTTTATGACTTTGATTTAGAAAAGTGGTAGTGATTTAGTTAGAGCTTTTAGCTTAGTGCTGTATTACGAAGTGTATTAACTTTGAAGATAGGTTAATCATCAAGTATATCAAAGCCAAAAGTCCAAATATGTATGCTTGAACCGACAAATGGCGCCAATTATTGTGGGTCCCTAGTTGATGCCATCTTTTAAAATAAAAAAATAGAAAAAAAAAATGGATTTTTTTGTGTGTTATTTAGTTTGTGTAGTAGCAAATTTAAAACGCTAACATATTGAATTTTGATGATTGTGTTCAACTATTCAACTAACTATTTATTATCTTCATAGAAAAACCAAGTGTAAAGTTGTTTTTCAGAGAGTACCATAGTACTTTGTTTAGGTAGTGATTTCAGTCTTGGACTCTTGGGCATCTACCTCTTCCACTCCACCTTACATTATCTATAACTGGTAATTCTATAAGTACTTAAGTAGGTATACCGTATACTATATACCATATACCGTATACCGTATACCATATACCATATACCATATACCGTATACCTAAGTTAGTAATCGTACGATATATGCGTTAGATTTTTGTAGTACGTTGTTTTGCGCAAGAGTTTAATTTTAGCTCAAGCGATACTATTTTAGTAATGACTAATGATAATTCACTATTTAGTAATAGTTAGTGGTTTATTATTCCTCTACAGTCGCTACTTTTTGTTCAAAAGGCATTTGGGTATAAATTTTCGTTTTTTTTAAACAAAAGAGGATAATTATACTACCTTCGTAATCTTTTACTTGCAACAAAGCGGTATTATTTGTGAGATATAAAATATTCATTTGTTACAAATAAACGATTACAGAGGTAGTACGTTGAACCCCATGTGATTTACACTAGTGAATTGTCCTATATCGGAGAAAGAGGAGATGTTGAACTAGTTTATAGGCCTAGGAGTTACTCCTCCTATTGTCAATTAGTTTTAGGATGGAACCTCCTTACGCTTGTGAACTGGTTTGACTCTTCTCCTTCTTGTTGGGTTACCCAAACTCATTTATCTTTAACATGAAATCTAACATAGTATTAAATTATAGGGCTATGCCTATCTCATCCAACTGTCCAAGCTAAGCAAAGTTAGTGGTTAAAACAACAATAATTATCATATCACCTAGCAGCGTAGCACTACGTGCCCAAAATACTAAAGAGAGATGGAGCTACCAGTTGTGTACACTGTCCAGTAGCATCAATGCATCATCTTCCACACTAGAGCATAGTTGTTCATTAGAACCAGAGGATGATCCTTCCAACCGGCAACCAAACATCGAACGGTTCAAACTTTAATGATGTCCCAAATGCCCGCACTACACGATCAACAATCCAAGTATTTTTTAAACGACCCAGTTAATGGAATATCCGAATTTTCTCGCTAGTTCTACCTTGGCAATACTAGAAACATTGGTTGATATATATAATATATATGGTGAGGATCCTATTAGAACCCTCTTTGCACGAGAACTGTGAGAACTACTCAATAACGACTGTATTAAACACATTTAAACGTTGCAATGTATTATAACTAGGTTTACCCTTAGTTTTCAATTTAAACAAGGTTTAGTTAATTTTGTAGGCTTTTGACGTATACTATTTAGGTGGTCATAGTTACTACTTATAGGTCAATTTTATATGATAGCTTAAAACACTTGAAATAAATGTTTATACCTTGTTATTATTAAAATAAATATAAAGTAACACTATAACATCTAGAAAAGTAAAAAAAAAATTGAATAAAGGAGTTTTGACGTAGTCCTCACGGTTCTCATGTAAGGAGGGTTCTCATTTGAACCCCTTCATATATATATATATATATACACACATTATTTTACTCCCAGTAGACTCGATAAGTTTGAACAATAACAATGTTACAGTTGTGTATTCATAGTTAAGAACCTACGATACACGTAAAGCCATCTATAAAGTAAGAAATATGAAAATTGTACTAGTCTTTTATACAATTCTACATAAACAAGAAAATAATTGTTGAATAAAAAGTAACTATGTTTCAACAATTAATTAATTTATTGTCACTTGTATTGATCTTAACATTGAGAATAGTGAAATCAGCTAACACAAATTGTGTATAGGAACAAGCATCTAAGAACAAAAAAATCTAGAACATAAAAAACCTTCAAAGAGAAAAATACCAGATTAGACAAACAATATTTGTAGACCAAGACAAAGTTAGTATTAAGGATGTTTTTTTTTTTTTTAAATTACTATTTTAGGGTTAGGACTCAACAATTTAGTATATTAAATGAGATCTTTGCATTTTTTATGTCTTTGTCGTCACAAAGTTTCTACTCGAAATGCTTTACTCAACATCACATAAAGTTTCCTAATATGGGAAACATTTTCGGCCTTTAAATTATGTTTCAGAAACTTTTCCGAAGAGTTTCCTAGACATTTCCCGAGTGTTTGAATTTCCAAAGCGTCGAAACTATGAGTTTAGAAGTTTTTGTGCTTCATAAGTTCATAGTCAATGATTCTACAATTGTTACAATTCATACTAATACACTTATAATATTATATGCGCGCTGTGATTCAATTAGTACACTCTGCACTACTTACACCTGCCATCAAATATAAAAAGTTGCAGTAGGAGTATATATATATGAATAGAAGTGCGGAAATTAAGTTCCGATGATATTTGATAAGACCATTAATTAAATAGTTAATAATAATCTATACTACCCTCTAATTAAATGCAAATAATAAGCGATTAGATAGTAGGATTGCAAAAACTTGATTTTCTCCCTCCAAAGTTCAGCCTTTTAATCAACCTCCTCACTTACCAAAAACAACCCTATCAAAACTATCTTTTCTTTCTGATATTTTTGTCTCACAATTTCCATTTTTAGCACTTTTGTTCAGTTCTAAACATTTCCTTCAATTTTTTTTTTGTTTAAACCCTGCAATTTTAAATTCTTTTTCCCACATAAAAATCACTTCTTTATTTCTCCTTTTGATCAATAAATTTCCCCTTAAACCCCCAAAATTCTTTTCGATTTTATCATTTCTTGTATATTTCCTGTGTAATTTATGTCTAATTATGAGTAATTAAAGGGTTTATTGTTCTTCAAAAATCAATAAGTTAAATTGAATTGAATTAATTGGGTTAAATTTGTGTTTTTTTTCCTTTTTTTTTTCTGGGTATTTGTATATGTTTTTCCAGGAAAATATTTTCTGGGATTTGATCATATTGCAATGGATGATACTGGAGCAGATGATCAGGGTTCAGGATGGTTTCAAGTGAAAAAGGTAAATTTTTTTGTTATTTATAAATGCCCCTTTTTTTAATTTAATTTTCTTAGAAAGATTGAATTTTTGTAATATGTTCCAATCTTTTGACTTAATTATATGCTACAAAGTTTATGATTGATGATGTGTTTGTTTGGGTGTTTAAAATACTAAAAGTGGGTTTTTTGGTACTGAATTTCTGGTTGTCATAGTTCCTGTTTATGGTATGATGGACTGTACTGATTGAAATGTCTGAAAGATATTATTTTGAGGCTTTGAAGGAGTGTGCAGTGGTTAAATAGGATAGTGATCCACGAACCGTGGCAGGATTTCGCCATTGTGGGCTGATATCATGTGTTTGAAATGTTGTTAGTAAGAACTTGACCCAATGTAGCAAAAATTGCTTCAAAATGGTGTGCCTGATTAACATCTTATTTAGTGAGAGTGTATCTGATTAATTTTGTACAAGTGAAATTGCGGCGATGGAGTGCAATTCTTGTGTAAGTTGTCATTTTTCTTATGTTTTCTAGCTAAGACTAGGGTTCTATGTAAACAAGTAGACAATTCAATATAAGATAAAGGTAGTTTATGTGGATATTTAGCCAGACGGAAAGTTCCAATTTTGATGAATGCCGTATCCAGTGAATGTAACACACCATATTATGGAGTCTTAGAAGAGATTAGAGATAGAAATTTGTGGGAATAATTGTGTAATCATGCATTATAGGAGGTATTTTTTGTAGACATCTTTGTCGGAGGAAAGGTTCCAATCTTGAGTGCTCCAATTTTGCCTTATTCAGGTGTTTGGCATATGCAGTGCCCTATTCAAGTGAATTGCTGCATGGTTCATTGATCCTTTTTATCCTATTGAATCTTTTATACTTGATAGCTTTTGGGTTTTTTAAGATGCGGGACTGAATTACTGATTAATAGCAGTTAAATTAGGTTGCTTTTTGATAGAGTTTTCTACTTATTGATAGCACTACCACATATTAATATAGGCTGCTACTTTATTTGAGTTTTCTACTGATTGATAGCCCTAACACATATTGTAATATATGAATTTATATGTTGCTAATTGATAGAGTTTTCTACTTTTCTTTCTTTTCTTTTGTCATGTTTCTCAACTATGAAGGTTTAATCTTGTCTTTCAGAAGCATAGAAGTAGCTCAAAGTTCTCCATTCAAAATTGGGTTGGGGGATTTTCAAGGCAGCAAGTAAGTGGAAAAGGTCGGGGTTCTAGTTCCAAGTATCACTCCAATGTATCTAGACCAGAGAAAGATTTTGTTCACAGGGGTGTATCAAGTCAATCTGCTTCCTCAAAGGAGCTTGATAAGAATGAGTGTTGCCTTGATAAGTGCATTGTTGGTGATGATATTGGGCGTCCAAAGACACCACCTCTGAAGATCATAACGACGACTAGTTCTCAAAGTACCTCTACTAGCATTGATAATATCTGTGAGAAGAAGCCAGATGCACTTCATAGAATCAAGTGGGGTGATCTAGAGGATGATGAACTTGGGACAAATTGTGGAGTTGCTGGTGTTTCTGAAATCCGATTTGGTGAAATTGGAGATGATGATCTAGCAATGTGTAGTACATCCAAGAATCTGTGTGATTTGAGTGCATGCAATGTAGCAAAGGATTACCCTGTAGCTAACAAAGATATTGTTGAAGTACCGGGTGTAGCTAGTGATATATGTCATAGTGCAGCATCAATTCCACCTGATGAACCCCTTGAAGAAAACTGCAAAGAGGTGAATGAAGTAACTGATGCTGGAATGGTACCAACTAGTAAAATAATTGATGCAGAAAGTAGTAGTAGTTTGCACCCTGCAGAAGTAGTAAATGATGATGTTGAGAGTCTAAATGATGAGCTTCAGTGTTCATCTACAGAGGAGCCTTCGGTAACTGTTGATTTGTCAGCAACCATGCTCACCCCTGATGTGCATGACTTGGGTTTGTCTGTGGTAAAAGATGATGATGTCACTGTAAATGAATTGATAGTTGAAAAAGATATGGAGCTCGTTTCATCAATTCAGAGTATACCAGAAGCTCCTGGGAACTGCAATGCCGAAGCTGTTCCGGCTGATTGCACCAGTGATCAATCTAATAGTTCAGCCAAAGATAATTTACTGAATACACCTGTTATGAGCAACATTGGAGAACCAGAGCAAGGAGAAAGCAAAGAAAGGTTTAGAGAACGGCTTTGGTGTTTCCTCTTTGAGAATCTTAATAGAGCCATCGATGAGCTTTACCTTCTATGTGAGCTAGAATGTGATTTTGGGCAGGTTAAAGAGGCCATTCTTGTTCTTCAAGAAGCCGAGTCTGATTTCAGAGAGCTAAACATTAGGGTGAAGGAGTTTGAAACAACAAAGGTGAACTCATGCCTATCAGCAAGTGGTGCAGTCATGAGTATCAAAGGCAATCACAGAAGGCCTCATGCACTTTCATGGGAGGTAAGTTATTAGGTATTTGATAAAATGTCTTGTAGGTTGATACTTGATAGATAAATGTACTTATCCAGTTATCCCCTCTAGTGTTACATGAGCTGTAGTTACTACATTTTCCAACAGAGAGAGTGCTCTTCTGTTTGATCAAGGCAAAATTCTTCTTTCTTCTTTTGACATTAACTTGTTAGATGTGTGGACATATCATTTAGATTATATATGTTGGACTAAAGAGCTTACTAATCAGATGGTAGATTAATTGTGATTGCATCATTTGCATGGGCAACTGGGCAAGAGAGTTGGTTATTTTTTCAGAGATTTTATTAATAGGTCTAATGAATTTGGACTCATTAGTTGAAGCAAAGCGAGGGATGGTATCCTTTGATATTATAATTAATATCTTCCCCTAAAGTTTTACTTTCCTATTCCTTTTTTCCTCCTGTTATGGATTGGGGTCGGTATATTCCATGTTCGTTTTCTGTTAGCATGCGCCTTTTCGATCTTTTGATTGTTTGGTATCTAAAGTCCAAAAAAATGAAATTGATCAAGATTGGACAGTACCAGAACAACAAATTTCATAATAGGATGGCCTAAACCACTTTTGTATATGTATTCTAATCTCAATGCGAATCTATTTTTTTCATTGTACTATGCATAAAATGATTAATATACTGGCTAAATCTATGAACAAAATTATGTCGAATATGTCTATAAACTTAGATACTAATGATATAACAAAAGGAAAGTCTCAGCAGTCAGCATACTATCCTATATAAAGAGGACATTAATATATAGGTATGATAAGTATTGATGATTGATGAGATAACTTGGCAAATCTCGTAATACTAACGTTGTGTTTAGAAAGGAGAATTTGGAAGGAAAGAAAAAAGGGGTGGGGGAGAGATTCACGATCATCTTTTATTGGGATAACTCATGGAAGGAGGGGGGGGGGGAGACGCACGCAGGATATTTGCTTGATTCTCACAATGTTACAGGTGGTGTTGTTGACCTACCTGACCCTCTTTAATACTGAACGACGCATTAAGGTGATGATTGATCTGAAAATCCATTGAAGCTCTCTCCCGTATTGCTCGAGTACACCTTGCGCCGCTGTTCACTTTCACTCAGTCTTTCAGCTAATCTTTGTCAAGTAGTTCGGCTTTCTGTTGTGCTTTAGCCCTCTCTTCCTTCGTCGAAGTTGTTCCATGGTCCTTGCCTCCCTCGCTGCACTTGATGCCTTCCTTTCCTCCTCTTTCGTAATGAGCCTTCTTTTCTCCTCTGGGTTTCAGCAAGGGTTGTAACTTTCTGCTTCAATGAGTTTTCGACGTTCAACTACAGCTTCTTCTCTGGCCAATATCTCTCTCTGCTTAGTTTTCATTACTGAAACTTCTCTGCCCTCCTCATCTCCGAATCATGAAGTTTCTGGCGTAAGAGAAACTTCTTGTTTTTCTCATTCAATGAAGTTATAAACCGTTCCTCGTTTACTTTGATACTTCTATCACCAGCTCTTTTCACAACCTGGGCTATGTGAGCTTCATGCCGAGATTCACTACGTTGAAGACGAGCATACATACCTCTCTTAATTTCATACTGCGAACAGCATGCCACTCATTACACGATCGTCGTTCTCAGATGTACGCTGAAGTTTCTGGACTCTCTCATTCTCCAATTCACTTCTTATTCGCATAGCCGTGCATGCTTCTCTTCTGCCTCCTTTTCATGCCACAGCAGTCTTCTTTTCTCTTAAGGAGACATTAATTAATACATGCAAACTCGTGCACGTTCAGCACTCCTCCTACTCATGCAAGGTGAATGTGAAGCACGGGAAAGAAAGCGGAGAGGAGGACCAAGTATGTCTCCCAATGTAAAGAGTCAGTTTTAATGCCCTAGTCCATGCATCAGCAGACTTTCTAATTGCGAGCTTCTTTATCCTTCGTCTACTATCACAACAATATTGTCGTTTGGAACTTCACATTCCAGTAGAGAGCATGCTCTCTCACATCAGCTAAAGATCCTGTTTGTCTTTCTTACTTCTTCACTAGTAAAGGCAGCAGAACTGCCTCTTAGTGGTAGCTTAGTAGCATGAGGTACATAGAGAGCTGAAGTCGATACAGTAGTACAAGATAGTACGATTCATTATTGTGAGAGTTCTGTTAGACCTTCCGTTTCTGTATTTCTCCTTTCCCGACTAATAGTAAACGTGGCAGCATCGAAATTCCACTCTTCCTTCTAAGATTTCGTTTCGGATCCCAGAAGTATCAGAAGACAACTGTCCTATGTTCATCCACAGTAGGAGCTGAGTCACACTGAAACATTTACTGACTTCCACGAAGAGACAACGCTCTTTTTTTCTCTCTCTTCTTGGATTTCTTGAACGTCAAGGGAAGAGGCTAGTATTTCTGCTCTATGAGTGAGAAAGTAGTCATTCTACGGAACCTGTACAAGCATCATGCATACAGTATGGAATTTGAAAAGAGCAAACTAAGATGGGCAAGAGAAGTAGAACAACAATTCTCAAGTTTCTGGTAGTATCGCGATATATAATAGTATCAGAAATTCATTAGGTGACTAAAACTTTTGATAGTTTTAGCTGTTCGTCAGAGTGACTAGAACGCTGCTAGATCGTGTGAATCATGCCGTATGACAACTTGCTTTGCTGCTAGCCTTTCCTTCTCTTTTTCTTTGTTTTACTACCCTTTCGGTCTTTTGCTAAGCTTGTAGGAATCAGAGTGAAGAGATGGAAGGGAAAAGGAAGTAACAAGATGAGGATAGTAAGAATCGGCAGTACGTGTGACGAAGGCAGAAGGGTATTAAAGACAGAGATTTACAACTTGAAAATCTGTCCAAATTTGGTGAACAGCGACTAAGTCGGTTTTTTACGTTACCTGCCGGTCCAGTGGACCCTTCTCATC
>PYUH01000078.1:2191412-2330659 GCA_016808085.1 Suaeda aralocaspica
GCGGGGGGGGGGGGGGGGGGGGGGGGATTAGAAGGATCCACTTTCCTTCCATTTAACTAAACCCAGTCTCTTCAAATTTGGAAAGATTTGTAAGGAAAGGACTTTTCTCCTTCATTTGTTACTTCCTTTCCCTTTCCATCTCTTTCACTTCTTGATTCCTATTCAAGCATAGCAAAAAGACCGAAAGGGTAGTAAAAACAAAGAAAAAGAGAAGGAAAGGCTATGCAGCAAAAGCAAATTGTGTTCACACAGAAATCTACTAGAGCATTCTAGTCACTCTGACTGAACAGCTAAACTATCAAAGTTTTAGTCACCTTAATGAATTTCTGATAACTATTTAATTCGCGATACTACCAGAACTTGAGAATTGTTGTTCTACTTCTCTTCCCCATCTTAGTTTTGCTCTTTTCAAATTCCATACTTTATGCAATGATGCTTGTACAGGTTCGTAGAATGACTACTTCTCCTCATAGAGCAGAAATACTATCCTCTTCCCTTGAGGCGTTCAAGAAAATCCAAGAAGAGAGAGAAAAAGAGCGTGTCTCCGGTGAAGTCAGTAAATGTCGTAGTCAGCTACCTACTGTGGATGAACATAGGACAGTTGTCTCTGATACTTCTGGATCCGAAACGAAATCTAGAAGGAAGAGTGGAATTTCTGATGCTGCACGTTTAAATATTAGTCGGGAAAGGAGAAATACAGAAACAGGAAGGTCTAACAGAACTCTACAAAATAGTCGTACTACTGTATCGACTTCTGCTTCTGATCCTCATGCTACTAAGCTACCACTAAGAGGCAGTTCTGCTGCCTTTCTAGGTGGAAGAAGTAAGAAAGAACAACAAGGATCTTTAGCTGAAGTGGAGAAGCTCTCTGAAGGTGAAGTTCCAAAACGACAATATGTTGTTGGTGATAGAGAGAAGGATAAAAGAAGCTCGCAATTATGGAAGTCTGCTGATGCATGGAAGGAGAAAAGGAATTGGGAGGAAATACTGGCTCCTCCCTCTCGCCTTTCTTCCCGTGCTTCACATTCACCTTGCATGAGTAGGAGGAGTGCTGAACGTGCACGAGTTTTGCATGATAAATTAATGTCTCCTGAGAAGAAAAAGAAGACTGCTGTGGACATGAAAAAGGAGGCAGAAGAGAAGCATGCACGTGCTATGCGAATAAGAAGTGAATTGGAGAATGAGAGAGTCCAGAAACTTCAGCGTACATCTGAGAAACTGAATCGTGTGAATGAGTGGCATGCTGTTCGCAGTATGAAATTAAGAGAGGGTATGTATGCTCGTCTTCAACGTAGTGAATCTCGGCATGAAGCTCACATAGCCCAGGTTGTGAAAAGAGCTGGTGATGAGAGTATCAAAGTAAACGAGGTACGGTTTATAACTTCATTGAATGAGGAAAACAAGAAGTTTCTCTTACGCCAGAAACTTCATGATTCGGAGATGAGGAGGGCAGAGAAGTTTCAAGTAATGAAAACTAAGCAGAGAGAAGATATGGCCAGAGAAGAAGCTGTAGTTGAACGTCGAAAACTCATTGAAGCAGAAAAGTTACAACGCCTTGCTGAAACCCAGAGGAGAAAAGAAGAGGCTCAATTACGAAGAGAAGAGGAAAGGAAGGCATCAAGTGCAGCGAGGGAGGCAAGGACCATGGAACAACTTCGACGGAAGGAAGAGAGGGCTAAAGCACAACAAGAAGAAGCCGAACTACTTGCACAAAGATTAGCTGAAAGACTGAGTGAAAGTGAACAGCGGCGCAAGGTGTATCTCGAGCAGATACGGGAGAGAGCTTCAATGGATTTTCGAGATCAATCATCACCCTTAATGCGTCGTTCAGTAATTAAAGAGGGTCAAGGTAGGTCAACAACACCAACCTGTAACATTGATGAGAATCAAGCAAATGATCCTGCTGCTGGTGGGGAGTCTGGTCCTGCAAAGAACAGTGTTGGGACACAACAGTCCCTGAAGCGAAGGATTAAAAAAATTAGGCAGAAGCTTATGGCTCTGAAGCATGATCTTCCCGAAACACCAGCAGCTGAAAATGTTGGCATTGGATATAGAACAGCTGTGGCAACTGCCAGGGCAAAAATTGGGAGATGGCTCCAAGATTTACAAAGACTTCGGCAAGAAAGGAAGGAAGGGGCAGCAAGTATAGGTCTGATAGCTGCTGAAATGATTAAGGTACATATGTTTTCTTTTTTGTTTTTGTTTTGTTTTGTTTTTTTTGTTTGTTTTTTTTTTCTTTTTGTTCTGTTTGTTTTGTTGTCCTTTTCCTGAAACTTTCTCTTTTTCCTTTTTCTTGGTCTGCCTTTCAAGCTCTTAGCTTCTTACATTCTTTTGTTTGTTTTTCTGTTGTTTGACTAGTTAAGGTTATCTGTGAGATACTTTTGATGTGTTTCTATATAGATTTGGTTGCTTGTTTCTTACTAAACATCAATGGTATGATGATAATATCAATCAAGAAACAACCTTATACCATGATGGCTGTCCTTTTTCTTGAACATTATTAAGTGCTTGTGTTCTTCTAAGGGTCTGTTTGGTAGGGTGTAAAACAATTTCCCTGAAAACAACTTTCTCATTTTACATTGTTTGGAGTAAAATATTAAAATGTAAAACTTGGGGTGGAAAATAGTTTTCCACCTTGTTGAAAACATTTTCCCCCAAAATTGGGAGGAAAACATTTTCCACCAGGAAAACATTTTCCCTCACAATTAAAGTAATTGATTTTCCATTCAACCAACAATGTAAAATCATTTTACATGCAACCAAACAACGGAAAAGTTTCATGAAAATGAGTTCTCCAATGAAAAATGTTTCTCATAAAAAACTATATTTATGCGAAAATGTTTTACACCCTACCAAACAGCCCCTAACTGTGAGAAGCTATTGTTAAAGTTGCCATTTAACTGGAGTTGTAAGCATTGATTGTATTTGTGATAGCTCTTGAATGGGAGAAGAGAGAGAGAGAGAGAGAGAGAGAGAGAGAGAGAGAGAGAGAGAGAGAGAAGAGTGGGGTGCGGGTTGTAGATAAATGGTTATGTCAACTTATCTCCGAATTCACTAGTTTCTTTGATCGGGTTATGTCAATGAAATGTCTTATCATACTAAACTCTCAATTTCTCTGTCATCAGTTTTTGGAAGGAAAGGAACTGGAACTACAAGCTTCTCGCCAGGCTGGTCTGCTAGATTTCATCTCTTCTGCTTTGCCTGCTTCGCACATATCAAAGCCCGAAGCTTGCCAAGTCACCATATTCCTTTTGAGGCTTCTGAAAGTAGTGCTCTTTGTGCCTACAAATAGAAGTTATTTTCTTTCACAGAATCTCTTACCCCCTCTTATTCCAATGTTGTCTGCTGTGCTTGAAAGTTACATAAAAATCACAGCATCATTAAATAGTCCTGGTAGCACTACTTCGCAGCCGAATAAAACTTCATCTGAAAATTTTGATTCAATCTCAGAAGTACTTGATGGTTTTTTGTGGACTACAGCTATGGTTATTGGCCTTCCTACCTCTGATGAACGCCAACGTCAGATGCAGGATGGCCTTTTAGAACTCATTGTTTCGTATCAAATTATTCATCGGCTACGAGATCTTTTTGCACTGTATGACAGGCCGCCTGTGGAAGGGTCTCCATTTCCAGAATCCATTTTGCTGAGTATAAAACTCTTGGTGGTTTTGACATCGAGACCATGTGTTGTTTCTTCCATTGATTGGGAATGTTACCCAGTGGTGATAATGCCTGAAAATGAAACAGAAGTGTCGAACATTGTGAAAAATAGTAATTCTGGTTGCTTGGTTGCACTTGATTTGCAGAACGGACGCCAGATTTTCTCATCTACTACAAATCATGACTTATCTAAGCTTTCTGGTGTACAAGAGATTGGGCAATGTGGTGAATCTCAGAAAGTAAGGATCTTGAATGATTCTTTGTTGTCTGGAATGGTTGGAGAAAAAGAGCAAGGGAATGATCCTATTGAGTTGAATAGCAGCATTATGGAAACAGCACCTGAACTTTTTGACTCAACTCAAGATCCAGAATTGCTTGCTCCAAAGTCTAGTATTCCTCAGAAGGATGAGAAAAGTTCTGCATGTACTAGTCTAGGAAAAAAGGATGGAGATCATATGATTGTGAAGCGACCACTAACATGTCTTCTTTCAGCCATATCTGAAACTGGCTTAGTTTGTCTTCCGTCATTGTTGACAGCTGTTTTATTGCAGGCAAATAATAGATTAGCTTCTGAACAGGTAAATTCTTAGTTTTCGACGCTTTCGTAATAAAATTTCTTTGAAATGTATTTCATCGTTGTCTTCATCATTGCTTTCTTATGTTTGTTATATTGAATTCTACATTCTAGATACTCCCCCATCTTTTTTCTTGCTTTTTTCTACATATGCTTTTGGCACAAAATTTCAAAATGAGTGCTAAGAAATACCTGCCTAGTATTTTGAGACCAAGGGAGTAATAAATTAACAATATTCTGTTATTCGATAAGTTTGTAATTGGTCTGTTCTTGATGGAATAATGTCATGCAAGTATGACCTTTCGTGAAGAATATAGTGCAAACTGGCGTGACATATTGTGAAATGACTTTTTTTATAGACAAAAATAAATTGTGCGAAATATGTTTTCCATTTATACCATACTAAAGGCCATCTTTTCAATTTCAGGGCTCATATGTGCTCCCCTCAAATTTTGAGGAAGTAGCCACTAATGTGTTGAGGGTTTTGAACAACCTGGCTCTGACAGACATCGCTTTTATGCAGCAAATGCTAGTAAGCCATTCTCATCTGCTTTTCCTTTGCCATGGAACTTCCCTACCCTGGATACCCAAGCTATCCGGCTTTTTTATCGTTCAAGCTTCTAAATATTAGTAATTTGTGTTATGTACTGCAGCCATTTATTTCTATAATATTTTGTTTTGTAGGCCATGCCTGATTTAAAAATGGAATTTTTTCACACAATGAGTTTCCTGCTTTCTCATTGCACCAACAATTGGAAATTTGCAAGTGATCAGGTATATGAGGCTTTTATTTTATTTTATTTTTATTTTTTATGGTAGTTACATGGATATTCCCTTGTTTATCTTACTCATTCTTATTTTTCCTTGAAATGTTAATTTTCGTTTACACTGTGGCTGGCAACTATATATGGTGGATGTGTGATTAGCCTCTCTTTGTTCATAATAGATTGTAACATTGAATATTTATTGTTACACTACCCTTTACATCTTTGATTTTTGAGATCTTGTATGCTCAATTAAAACCATTTTTTTAATTTTTTATTTGAGAGGTTTCGTTTTTTTGGGTCTTTGACATGTTCTTTCAAATAGTCTAAAATCTCCCACAAGACACTGTTTTTTATTTATGTAAGTGAAGGTTTGTGCAGTGAAAATTGGTTTGTTGCAAATTTGTGATTTTTGATCATAAATTCATGATGAACAAATAAAATAAGTATTTAATGTTGTACTCCCTCCATTCCCATTTGTTGGTTACGTTTGGTATCATGCATGTAGATTAAGAAATTTAGATGTTAGGGACATATTTTTAGTTGTAAAGTGGAAAAAAGTAAAAGTTGTACTTGAAATTTGTAGTGTAGTAATGTCTTTTTCCCTTTTACTTATAAATTTGCACTTGAAATTTGTAGTGTAATGATGTCATTTTTTCTTTTACTTTTTTACCCTTTTGTAAGTATATGAATAGGATAAGAATCATAAGGGTGAATTTGTCCAAAAAGATATATAGAAAATGAAAAATTCCAAATGTAACCAATAAAAGGAAACACCATAAAAGGAAAACGTAACCAACAAATAGGGACGGAGGGAGTATTTCATATCCTCTGTGAGTCTGTTGATTGAAGTTCCTATTAATAGTAGCAAATTAGCAACAAAAATCAAGGACAATTAGACGAGAGTGATATTAAGTGGGTCCAAAATGTGGGACAATGGAGGAGAGATGGGATAAAAAAAAAACAAATTAAGACTTAAGTAACAGTGACGAAGTGATTTGAAACTTGTTTTCTCTTCTTTTTTCCTTTCTCTCTCCCTCTCTAAAAAACCCCTTAAACTTTTTGGCGGCCTCAAGGGCCTATGCTACCATATGTGATGATGGTAAGCCTCAATTTTTTCTTTATATTAGTTTTTTGTTTTCTGTTATAATTCTCCTCCTCTCTTTGGGAGAGATTTCTCCCCAATTTTTTAGGTTTGTTCTCTCCTTTTGTGAGATATAAGAGTTTGCTTTTCTCTTCTTTTCTTATGGCCTTATGGAAGGTTGGGATTTATTTTTAGGGTTTTATGTGAAAAATTGGATTCATGAGTTGTTAGTCGTACAATTTTACTATTGGCTTTGGAATTTAGAGTGCAATCTACATGTTCAAGTAAATAATTTTCTTCACAAAACTACTCCCTCATAAAAGGCATTCAGCGAACAATCGCGGATTGCGCTTCACATTAAGATCGAGCATCTCATCATCATAGTTTCTTTAAAGAAAAGTTATCTTGATTGTTTTAGATTGTATTATAATTTTCTATAATGCTTATTGTAGATGTCTTATGGCTTTCAATTAATGATAATTATCTTTCCATTAAAAAAAATGTAACAGTTATAAGAACTTTATGGAACATATCTATGCAAAAAGTAGGAACAAGGAAGAACTTAACAGAACAAAAGAAGCGCCAATTGTCTTTATGAAGAATGGATTTCCAACAATGTGGTTTTAAGCTTAGGAGGTAGCAAAATTAGCAGATCTTTGAGGAAAATGATCCTTGTGAAGAAGATCCTCGCAGCTTGTAAGCATATGTGCCCTAGGTTTTGATGCCATTAGGTCCATTACTAAACTTTTACTACTACTGCCTGCTTCTGGTGGCGGTACTGTGTTAGTATAGAAGGTAGTGCTAAAATGACTTTACATATGTAAATTATGTGCAATACTTTGAGCTGTTAAATTGTTAATAGCAGTATGTGCTTTTACCAGCACCGAGATTCACAAGTGCGCCTTTGCGGCTAGGTGATTCATGGCATATTTGTTATTTCTTTTGAATTCTTATAATATTCCAATCATCCGGTGTATTTTCAGGTGGGTTTGCTTCTACTTGAATCTTTAATGCTTCTTGGTTACTTTTCTTTATTTCACTCTGGAAATCAAGCAGTCCTCAGATGGGGAAACACTCCAACAATCCTTCATAAGGTGATTAAGTATATATTGTGATGTTCCTTTCTATGCAATATAAACATGTATTGATATTCTAACCCTTTTGACATCAGGTTTGCGATTTACCATTCGCATTTTTTAGCGACCCAGAATTAATGCCAATCCTTGCTGGAACTTTAGTTGCTGTCTGTTTTGGGTGTGAACAAAACAAAGATGTGGTACAGCAGGAACTCAGTACAGAAATGATTGTTTCATTGGTGAAGTCTTGGAGAGGTAGTTTGCCTTCAGTTCGGTCCAAGTCCCCTACAGGCAATCCATCAACAGAAGAACCGACTGAGAGTTCTTTGTCAAACCTTGAATCTAGGAAACTGCAAAGTGATGTTTCTGCAAAATCAACCCGTTCAAACGCCAGAAGCTCCCGCATCTCTCTCTCCAAGGGCAGTGCTTCTGGTAGTAGTAGTAGTAATGGTAGAATGGGCAAAATCAAAAACCCTAAAGATATCAAAACAGGTAAACTTTATGAGGATACAACTTCGAAGATTAAAGCACCACCTTCAGAAGCTGCAGCTACTCTGCCATTGTTCTGTAGGTTTCCTCCAAGTTTTATTGATAGGGCAGAGCAATTCTTTTCTAAAGAGCGAAGCAGAGAGGATGAACCACATGTCTAAATTCTTCAGGTTATGAGCCGAATGTCTGAGTCTTAAAACCTTTTGGTTGCTCAAATTGATGGTGACGATGTGTGCAATATTCTCAAAGTATTTGCGGGGTGGCTGAAGATAAGCAAAATTATACGAAAGATATTGTACAATCAATGACTTCCTGGAGCAAGCAAAGCTTTTGTAGGATCAGCCTCCCTATTTTACACTTTTGCTATGAGATCTTTCCAAAATGTAATGTGAATATCATTGATAACCCACTAGGTTTAGTTGCCTAAACTGTAGGAAAAAAGTACTTACAAACCATACAATTTTAGAAGCAAAAGGAAAGGTATCTCATAGAAGCTTAAGGAAGATCTCGGGTTTGGGCCTTACCCAATTCAGAAAGCTTTTATTGGGAGATTCACCCACCATATGCAAGGTGTGCAAGCCAGGGTTGGATTCGGACATGCTCGGGGCTAAGTTCCAATTAATCGGGTTGGCATACTAAGAAAATGTATAATTTATATTTTCTCCGTTGTTTTTAGTTGCTACATATTAATTTTCATCACTATTTATATATTTAATACAAGAAAAAACATACATAGGATTTTGTTTGATTACTCACATTGTGTACTCTCTAAACATATAATTTAAATAATTTTTGTACTTTCTAAACATATAGTTTAAATAATTTCTTTGTACACAAAACTTGACATAAAGCTCTGTTTGTTTTGTAGGAAAATGATTTTCTATCATCTACTTTCCATTTTCCTTTGTTTGTTGGTAAAGGGTGGAAATCAACTTTTTCAAAGGTGGAAAAGTTCTCTTTAAAAAATAAAACTCATTTTTCTTTAATTGACGTTTCGGAAACAAGGAAGCATGAATTCCCAAAAATAAGAAAATGAGATAACGTATAGGAAAATAAAGAATTTCAAAAACAATGTTTAGAAAAATAGAAGCACCTTATACTTCATACATAAAAATATAGTTTTATATATTATGCAAACCAGAAAATAAATATTAAATAAAATAATTATTACGATTCAGCAATAATTATTGTCATAAGGGTCTGTTAAGTAGTTGTTTTTCCGTTGGCCGCAAAAGGCCATAAGGGAGGCGATAACAAGTTTTTAGTAGCCGATAATAACCTTAGGAAGTCCAGTGGTGGCCCATAGCACGTGGTAAAAAAAAAAAAAAAAGTTAAAATAAGATGGAGCCCAAAAAAGAACTTCCGGAAATGTCAATCAAATGCTATTATCCACTAATTTTTGCGGTTCTGGGTTTCAAGAAAAAAAATTGCTAAAAACTTTCAGGGGTGTTCGAATGGTTAAAATATGAACACAGACTAGGCGATTAGGAGTGAAAAGGCCTTAAGAGGAAAGATAGTTGTTTTTTAGAGAGTCCATGAAATAACTATTTTTCCATTGTTCGCAAAAGAAAGGGGGATGATAATAGGTTTTTAGGGGCCGATAATGATCTTGGGGAAACCTGTGATGACCCATAGCACGTGGTAAAATAAATGGGTAAAAATAAGACGAGGCCCGTGAAGGCCTTTTTAGAGGCCTTAATCAAAGGCTATTATCCATTGTTTTCTTAGGTTTTGGGGTCTCGGGAAAAAAAAATTGCCAAAAACTTTTAGGGGTGCCGGTATGGATAAAATTCAAAACCATACAAGGCGATTCGAGGTGAAAACATTCTAAGAGGGACGAAAAAAGGATTTTAGAGGGTCCATGAAATATCTATTTTCCCTTTGTTCGCAAAAGGACATAAGGGGGATGATAACAGGTTTTTAGAAGCCGATACCAATCTTGGGGAGTCGTGGTGGCCCATAGCACGTGGTAAAAAAAACAAAGTGAAAATAAGACGGGGCCCGGAAAGGCTCCTCTGGAGGCCTCAATGGAAGGATATTATCTACTTTTTTTGAGGTTTCGCGGTCTTGAAAAAAAATTTCCAAAATTTTTCCACGTTTCCCGTATGGTAAATTAATGAAACTAGACAAGGGGGTTCAGGGTGAAAAGGTTTTTAGAGGGTCCATGAAATAGTTGTTTTTCTCTTGTTCACAAAAAGGCCGAATGGGGATGATAACATGTTTTTAGGGGTTGATATCGATCTTGGGGAGTCCTGTGGTGGCCCATTGCATGTGATAAAAATACAGGGTGAATATAACACAGGGCCCGAGAAAGCCCCTCCGAAGACCTCAATCAAAGGCTATTATCCACTATTTTTTTGAGGTTCTAGGGTTCCATAAAAAAAATTCCAAAAACTTTTCAAGGTGTCTTTATGGTTATAATATGAAACTAGACCAAATGATTCTGGGTGAAAAGGCCTTAAGAGGGACGATAATAGGTTTTTAGAGGGTCCATGCAACAGTTGTTTTTCCCTTATTTGCAAAAGGCCATAAGGGGGATCATAACATGTTTTTAGGGGCAGTTACTGATTTTGGGGAGTCCTGTGGTGGCCCATAGAACATGGTAAAAAGATAAGGTAAACATTAAAACGGGGGCCACAAAGGCCCTTTCGTAGGCCTCAATTAAATACTATTACTCACAGTTTTTTGAGATTTCGGGGTCCCGAAAAACGAATTGCTCAAAATTTTCCGGTATGCCCGTATGGTTAAAATATGATCTAGAACTAGGAAATTCGAGGTGAAAAGGCCTTAAAAGAGAGGAGAATAGGTTTTTAGAGGGTTCACAATATCGTATTTTTCCCTTGTTCGCAAAAGGCCACAGGGGGGATAATTACAGGTTTTAGGTGTCGATATCGATCTAGGGGATGATGGGCCATAGCACGTGGTAAAAAAAAAAGGGGTTAAAACAAGACCGGGCTCAAGAATACCTTTCTGGAGACCTCAATTAAAGGCTATTATCCATTGTTTTTTTAGGTTTCGGGGTGTCGCAAAAAAAAATTGCCAATAACTTTTCGGTGTGCCCGTATGGTTAACATATGAACTAAGAACAGGCGATTCGTGGTAAAAAGGCCTTAAGAGAGATGATAACAGGTTATCAAAAGGTATATGTACTAGTTGTTTTTCCCTTGTTCGCAAAAGGTCATAAAGGGGATGATAACAAGTTTTTAGGGGCTGATATTAATTTTGTGGTATCTTGTGGTGGCTCATAACAAGTGGTAAAAAAATAAGGTGATAATAAAATGGAGCTCGGGAAGTCCCTTATGCACAGCTAAAGCAAAGGTTATTATCCACTGTTTTTTGTGGTTCCGGGGTCGCGGAAAAGGAATTGCCAAAAACTTTCCGGTGTGCCCGTAGGGTTAAAATATGAACTCGGACTAGTCGATTCAGGACGAAAAGGCCTTAAGAGGGACGAAAACATGTTTTTAGAGCGTCCAAGAAATACCTATTTTTCCCTTGTTTGTAAAAGGCCATCAGAAGATGATAACAAGTTTTTAGAGCCCGATATCAATCTTGGAGAGTCTGGTGGTGGCCCATAGAACGTGGTAAAAAAACAGAGTCAAAATAAGACGGGGCCCGAAAAGGCCCCTCCGGATGCCTTAATCAAAAGCTATTATCCACTGTTTTTTGAAGTTCCAGAGTCCCGGGGAAAAAATTGCCAAAAACTTTTAGGTGTGCCCGTATGGTTAAAATATGAACCCGGACCTGGAAATTAGGGGTGAAAAAGCATAAAGAGGGATGAGAACAAGTTTTTAGAGGATCCATGAAATAGTTATTTTCCCTTTATTTGCAAAAGGTCATAAGGGGGATGATAACAGGTTTTTTGGGGCTGGTATCAATATTGGGGAGTCTTGTGGTGGCCCATAGCACGTGGTAAAAAATATGGTGAAAATAAGATTGGGCTCGAGAAGGCCTCTCCGGAGGCCTTAATCAGTGGCTATTATCCAATGTGTTTTGAGGTTCTGGGGTCCTGGGAAAAAAAATTTGCCAAAAATTGTACGGTGTGCTCGTACAGTTAAAATATGAAACCAGATCAAGTGATTCAGGGGTGAAAATTCCTCAAGAGAGATGATAACAAGATTTTAGGGGATCCATGTAATAGTTGCTTTTCCCTTATTTGCAAAAGGTGATAAAGGAAACGGTAACATTTTTTTAGGGGTTGATATTGATTTTGGGGAGTCCTGTGGGTGGCCCATGGCAAAGAAAGTAGGTTGAAAATAAGGCATGGCTCGAGAAGGCCCCTCCGGAGATCTCGAACAAAGGCCATTATCCACTGGTTTTTTAGTTTACGGGTCCCCGAAAAAAATTGTCAAAAAGTTACCGGGGTGCCTATATGGTTAACATATAGAACCATACCAGGTGAGTCGGAGTGAGAAGGCCTTAAGAGGGACGAAAACAAGTTTTTAGAGGGTCCATGAAATAGCTATTTTTCCCTGGTTTGCAAAAGGCCATAAGGGGATGATAATAGGTGTTTTTTTGGGGCAGATACTCTTCTTGGGGAGTCTTATGGTAGCCCATAGCACATAATTGAAAAAAATAGGATGAAAATAACACGGGGTCTAGGAAGGCCATTCCGTAGGCCTTAATTAAATGTTATTATTTATTGTATTTATTTAAGTTACTGGGTTCCAATAAAAGAGTGCCAAAAACTTTCTGGGGACCCTATTTGGTTAAAATATGAAATCAGTTCAGGCGATTCAGGGTGAAAAGGCCTTAAAAGGGACGGTAGCTGGTTTTTAGAGCATGGTTCCATGAAATAGTTGTTTTGCCTTATTCGTAAAAGGCCATAAGGGGGGTGATAACAGGTCTTAAGGCGCCGATACCGATCTTAGGGAGTCCTATGGTGGCCCATAGCTCATGGTAAAAAAATTGGGAGAAAATAAGACAGGGCTCGGGAAGGCCCTTTTGGAGGCGTCAATCAAAGCCTATTATCCACTATTTTTTGAGGTTCCGAGGTCTTAGAAAAAATATTTTCAAAAACTTTCCTATGTGCCCGTATGGTTAAAATATGAACCCAGACCAGACAATTCGGGGTGAAAAGGTCTAAAGAGGGACAAAAACAGGATTTTAAAGGGTCCATGAAATAACTATTCTTCTCTTATTCGCAAAAAGCCATAAGGGAGATGCTAACAGGTTTTCAGGGGCTGATACCGATCTTGGAGTGTCTTGTGGTGGCCCATAACACGTAGTAAAAAAATAGGATTAAAATAAGGGGTCCGGGAAGGCCCCTCTGGTGGCCTCAATCAAAGTCATCCACTGTTTTTTAGTTTCTGTTGTTTCGGAAATATAATTGTCAAAACTTTCCATTTTGTGCATGTGTGGTTAAAATATGACACCAAACCAAACGATTTGAGGTAAAAAGGACTTAAGAGGGACGAAAATAGGTTATAAAAGGTCCATGAAATAACTATTTTCCTTTATTCATAAAAGGTCATAAAGGGTACCAATCTTGAAGTGTCCAGTGGTGACCCATTGCACTTGGTAAAAACAAGATATAAATAAAACAAATGGTCCGCAAAAACCCCTCTGGAGGCCTCAATCAAAGGATTACATTTGTGTTTTCATTGAAATTTGTTTTACTCTGAAAATTATTTTTCTTAAAAAGTGTTTTATATTGAAATAAACAAAGCCTAAAAGTTATGTACAGAAAAATATATATACATATATATATATATATATATATTGTAATAATTCCTCTGTAAAAAAATGAGGAAGTATTTGAAATCATTTAACTTGCACAATCTCAGGTGTCAGGACTGTGAGGTGCTTCTATTCCAGACAAACCAAACACTAAAGATATATTTGTACAAATTATAGAACTTTAATGAAGATAAACAATACACTTCGGTAATATATATCCAGTATTCTGCAACAGTTTGCAACATAGGAAACCTAGCTAACCAAATTCTAAGACGGAATTCATTACACAATTGATGCAAAAGTTCAGCTTACATTTCCCTAGATTACTCTTCCAATAAGCTGCTCAGGGAACCACAAGTCCACAAGTATGACTAAATTTAGTGCCTAAAATGCCATCTGCTGGCTGCTGCATGCTATACATGCACTCGACAGGAGGCAGACCTGGTGTTGTCACTAAGAGTGGAGAAAGCACCTTAAGACCTTTACGGTGTTCCTGTTGTTAAAACCAGCTAACTATCTAATCTTCTTTTCGCAAAATTACAAGATTGCAGTTGTCATCACTTGGAGTAGCTTCTGTTGGTTTCATCACAACATTATCAGCATCCATCAGTTCAGAGATCTTACTGCCAGGTACAGATACAAATAAATGACCGTCTTCATCTGTCTTCTCTTTAATCGTAGAGCTACATTTCTGTCAAAAGAATAAGGAGAGATAATTACATAGCTTGCATGACTTTAGCCTGTAATATGGCGATCATCAAAAGTAAGAAAAAATGATAGTGATCAATTTCAGAAACAAACAGCTACTTGAGATTAATCACCAACAAACAGTATGAAAGAAATACCAAGTATCAGTTTCATAGTTTTTCACATCATATTAGTCAAATCGAAAGAAGTGCAAACTGACGGCTATAATTCTCTGAAACAACACAAAGCATGAAGAAAAGTTACCTTAAGCTTAGGCGGCTTCTTATATTTGGCCATGCCCTTTCTAAGATGTTTTTTGAGCATACACCAGTGAGTGCGTTGTAATGCTGTAACATCAGCGTGACATGCCACACATAAAGTCTGCATGTTTTCTAACGTGCACTCACCTACAAAGTTGTGAATAAACATATTAAAGGAAGGCCTAGACACGTGAACTTAGAGTAATGTTGAAGAAGACCAGTCCTTCACCCCAATATGTTAAACATCATGAAAAGGCTGTAGGTTTAGGCATTAATTAGTAGAGAAAAGCAATTGTTCAAGGATTTACTCTAAAACAGGCATCTACTTTGTGCGCATGTATTTTGTATGTCCCGATAAAAGTAACTATTGATTGGCTCATAATCCTACCAGCACTTGTGTTAAAGGTTGCATTATTTAGCCAAATGAGCAAAGCAACCATCATGGATCTAGTTAAGGACAAATAATTCAGAAGTAAATCAAGAAGACAAACGATTGATAGAAAGCAGTACCTCCTCCCAGGTACACTGGAACTTTATGGTCTGCATGCCAGGCATTACCTTCTGTTGGTTCACGAACAAGTTTGTCTAGCCTGAGAAAGTAACATCTCAAAAAATAGTATTTTAGGAAAGACAATAATAAAAGTGTTAGTCACANATGGTCCGCAAAAACCCCTCTGGAGGCCTCAATCAAAGGATTACATTTGTGTTTTCATTGAAATTTGTTTTACTCTGAAAATTATTTTTCTTAAAAAGTGTTTTATATTGAAATAAACAAAGCCTAAAAGTTATGTACAGAAAAATATATATACATATATATATATATATATATATTGTAATAATTCCTCTGTAAAAAAATGAGGAAGTATTTGAAATCATTTAACTTGCACAATCTCAGGTGTCAGGACTGTGAGGTGCTTCTATTCCAGACAAACCAAACACTAAAGATATATTTGTACAAATTATAGAACTTTAATGAAGATAAACAATACACTTCGGTAATATATATCCAGTATTCTGCAACAGTTTGCAACATAGGAAACCTAGCTAACCAAATTCTAAGACGGAATTCATTACACAATTGATGCAAAAGTTCAGCTTACATTTCCCTAGATTACTCTTCCAATAAGCTGCTCAGGGAACCACAAGTCCACAAGTATGACTAAATTTAGTGCCTAAAATGCCATCTGCTGGCTGCTGCATGCTATACATGCACTCGACAGGAGGCAGACCTGGTGTTGTCACTAAGAGTGGAGAAAGCACCTTAAGACCTTTACGGTGTTCCTGTTGTTAAAACCAGCTAACTATCTAATCTTCTTTTCGCAAAATTACAAGATTGCAGTTGTCATCACTTGGAGTAGCTTCTGTTGGTTTCATCACAACATTATCAGCATCCATCAGTTCAGAGATCTTACTGCCAGGTACAGATACAAATAAATGACCGTCTTCATCTGTCTTCTCTTTAATCGTAGAGCTACATTTCTGTCAAAAGAATAAGGAGAGATAATTACATAGCTTGCATGACTTTAGCCTGTAATATGGCGATCATCAAAAGTAAGAAAAAATGATAGTGATCAATTTCAGAAACAAACAGCTACTTGAGATTAATCACCAACAAACAGTATGAAAGAAATACCAAGTATCAGTTTCATAGTTTTTCACATCATATTAGTCAAATCGAAAGAAGTGCAAACTGACGGCTATAATTCTCTGAAACAACACAAAGCATGAAGAAAAGTTACCTTAAGCTTAGGCGGCTTCTTATATTTGGCCATGCCCTTTCTAAGATGTTTTTTGAGCATACACCAGTGAGTGCGTTGTAATGCTGTAACATCAGCGTGACATGCCACACATAAAGTCTGCATGTTTTCTAACGTGCACTCACCTACAAAGTTGTGAATAAACATATTAAAGGAAGGCCTAGACACGTGAACTTAGAGTAATGTTGAAGAAGACCAGTCCTTCACCCCAATATGTTAAACATCATGAAAAGGCTGTAGGTTTAGGCATTAATTAGTAGAGAAAAGCAATTGTTCAAGGATTTACTCTAAAACAGGCATCTACTTTGTGCGCATGTATTTTGTATGTCCCGATAAAAGTAACTATTGATTGGCTCATAATCCTACCAGCACTTGTGTTAAAGGTTGCATTATTTAGCCAAATGAGCAAAGCAACCATCATGGATCTAGTTAAGGACAAATAATTCAGAAGTAAATCAAGAAGACAAACGATTGATAGAAAGCAGTACCTCCTCCCAGGTACACTGGAACTTTATGGTCTGCATGCCAGGCATTACCTTCTGTTGGTTCACGAACAAGTTTGTCTAGCCTGAGAAAGTAACATCTCAAAAAATAGTATTTTAGGAAAGACAATAATAAAAGTGTTAGTCACAGCAGAACACATACGATGATGAAGATGGTATTTGAAATTTTCTAATAGTTTAAAAGTATTCAGACATTGATCATGTCTTGAAAGATACAACTCTAATAGTAATAGATCACATGATCACATCCTCATTAGCAAACAAGCATAGCTACTAATCATGGCACATAAATCAGAGTCACAACAGAACTATACTATAAATAGCAAATCAAATGATATGAAACATACAATTTTTTGCGGTCAGCCAATGATGGTGCTAAATCTTTGATATACTTCTCACGATCTTCCACCGATAATGGCTTCAGGTACTGCACAAGCTTGTGGCAGTCCAGCTGACAATTGGTACAAATTCCACGTTCAATTTGAAAAAGTTCCTGAAACATTAAACCGCAGCATCCAGGACTAAAACATATGAAACAGTTAAAATCACACTAACTTTGACACGAGTGAAAGATGCAAACCTGACGAAGATATCTGCCACTAGTTCTTGAGCGATACATTTCATAACAAGCCATATTGCAGAAAAGATCAAAGAAATCCTTGGGCTTCTTGGCATTGACACCTCTGAAAACAGAGTATTAATTCCAAACATGATGTTGAATATACTCCAAAGATGCAATAACGGAATACTCACATGCAAGGACTATGGCAAAGCTTGCATAGGGGTTCATCCATCAGCGACCAGTATTGTATGTATAATTTCTTCTTCCGTCTATTATCACAGAGACGAACTAACTTCCACACTAAGTTGCTTTGTGATGGGTAAATTATTTCACATAATGGTGTATGCCTTCTCCTGCTTCCTCCTTTCAAAAGTCCCTGTTATAATGTGATCGTGAATTTAAGAAGAGCATGACTCTGATAACAATTGAAAAGATACAAAAAAGAGATGCTAAAAAAGAACAGACATTTTCATCATGATTGTTGTTTCCACTGAGACGCAGTAGTTCAATAGCAAGAGGTAACTGCAAAGGCTTTCCATATAACTTTCTCTGATCAATGCGCTTCAGGTTTTTCCATTCTTGAATGAAGCTCAAAATAGCATGCTGACAAGCAGGGTTCTCAATATTGAAGACAGAAGCACATTGACTGGGATCAGCAGAAAACTCCTCTAGCCGAAAATTTTGAGACAGTGATCTCACTGTTGAATCTTCTCCGTTCTCCCAAGTGCACAAGTGAACTCTTTCAGTATACCGACTTACCTATGAATCAGGCAAAAACTACAACACTATTAGGTCCTTTGTAGGTCAGGATCACATCTATTTTCCAACAATCTGGAAGGTTTCGTATTCAACAAGATCAGATAAAAACTGATTTATATGTGTATAAATATATATATATATACACACACACACACATATACATATATTTATTTAAAAAAAAAATAACAATACAGTTTAACTGCCACATATCATCAGCGTATAAAAACTGAAGAACACACACGTACTAATTATTATGATATTGACAAACAAGAAAAACAATGGATGTATCTTAAACATTTAGCATGTTTAAGTTCACCAAAGTGTGTGCCTCACCCATGGAGCGCAAGATGACCCATTGCAACTCAAATAATCAAATTGTGCGCAAAAATACCATCTCCTATTGCATTTACCAAAGGGCAAAGATACCAAAATTAAGCGGAAATTCCAAAATACTGTCTACATATTCCTCATTCCCTGAAAAGGTCAAAAGTAGCAATTGAGACCCTTGGTCGAAAGAAATGCCAGTGGCAAGCACTGTACAGTGGTAACAAGCTTAAAGACTTCCCACCAGACCATTCATTATGCTAAGTCAAGTTGTCGGCAGAATTCCAAGTTTAAAAGGGCTACAACTCTCGATACAGATACTATTATAAATAAATAAATAAATAAATAAATAATTGACTGCAGTAATTTGTTTTTGCAATTCTCACCGAAAAGCGCAGCGAATCCAAATTTACTTCAGCAAAACCCTGAGCTACATCTGAATCACCAGGTGCGCCCATTTTCAATTCATGTGTTGCATCAACTTTTTCATTTGCCTGCATAACACGTTAAACATGAGATATGAATCAGATGAGCACAATAGCGAAAAAAACTAATCCTACTTGTAAGATACTATATAAGACATAGAAAATGAATTTAAAGAAATATGTAATCCACAGTGACCATCAATTGTGAAATCTTGACCACTCATCTGTAATACTTTTATCCTAGGATTCTTAGCCTGCTGTACAAGCAGTCTAGGAGTCTTAACTTTTGGCCTACACCATTCCCTTTTTAAGATAATAGCCACACAAAATAGAGAAACAATATCCAATGGATTTAAACGCAAAGACATAAATTATGAGTTAATCTAGATACAAATAATGTCATAAATCACCTAAAACTTGAAAAATGTGCTACAATAAATGTTACATGATCAATTAATGTTGTATATCAAAGATGTCAATATTAGCAAAGTCAATTCTAGAAATCCAAATACTACATCCTGAATCGAAGACTTAAAATCATTGATAAATATTTCAAATGCTCTATCACATACCTTAACATCATCCTCTTCATCATCATAATCCGCTTCAATCTGCAGCACTTTGTCATCTGTTGAATACTCTTTTAGCAATGGAGCAGCATCACTAAACTTCACGCTATGATATTCATTTATATTCCCAATACAACACACGTTATCGACCTGTCAAGTGTAGTAAAATCCATGAAGATAGGTTGCCAGTTTGCCACTAAATCTCCCAATATTGTTTAACCAAAATAACATAACTGGAAGATGGGAAAAGACTGAAATTGTTCCTTCATCATTCCTTAATTCAAGTAGTCTGTGCATTGCTCACCACACCAAGTTTTCCTTAATTCATATTTTCCTTTTTTTTCAAATTTCAGCTTTTAAAGAGAAGACCTACCAAACCTCTAGTCCTTAGCCATTGATAGCAGTTTATTTATTTTCTTTAAAATCTATATGGACATTAATGTTTCATTGTCATCTTTATCTATAGCTAAAACCTCCTTCATTTAAAATGAAGGTCCTAGATAACTGGGATCAGGCAAAGAAAGAATACCTCAATTTCTCTGATTGCATCATATTTTCCATTAATAGTAGATGAAACGCGTTGCATGCTCCTGTTCAACCTTCGCCAGCATGATTCATCAGATGTGTCCTAGAATATCAGATAGCTTCAAGAATGTAAAACATAATGATCACTCAAATATATACTTGGTACAGGTGCAGTATAACCAAATGAGAAGAGGGAAATAACCTTTGCACAGAATATATATATGTTGACTGCATTAGTCTGGCCTCTTCTGTGTGCTCTATCCTCAGCCTAAATAAGCAGCCCCAAGAGTTAAGCAAAATTAATACTTGAAAGCAATCATAATAAGGTATGCTCATACAAGGAGAAAGATACTGTATTTAACAAGTTCAAACTTTAGTCTAAGCCGTCAATACAATTAAGTGGGACATGGTCTATTCTAAATTCACGATCATGATGTCCCAAAAAAATATTTGAAAATTAATTTCATAATAATAGATCAAAACACTTTTTAGTAATATTTTTTAAAACATAAAGAAAGTTTTTCCAAAACAAATGACAGATATGAATGCAAGAAAAAGGAAAATTCATCCAAAAGGACCTTTCGAAAACTCTTAACTGAAGAGAAATCCCTTTAAAAAGATGGCATATAACCATCTTTGACGAATTATTTGTTGCAAAAAGGTACCTTTAGTGACTAGGGGTACTTATGATAAGTCAACTACAAGGTTATTCGACTCGACACATCTACATTACAAAGCCAGCTCAAGCTAAATCGAGCCCAATCAAATGGGCCAAATGATAAAACCAAACTAAAAACAGGTTGGGTGAACAAGCACCTCACCAATTATGATATGTTTTACAGTTTTATACAAAAAAACATCAAGGTCCATTAGTCTCCATCACACATCCATTAAACAATATTTTAAAGCCCTATACCAATCAATAATTGGGGTTGGCTACATGAACCAATATTAATCTTTCTATGTGGTCATCCACATAAATTTTCCTCCTCCATTCCCTGCAATCGAGAACCTCGTTTTCCTCTATATCCAAAAGCTTCATATCTTTTCTAACATCATCTAACCAAGTCAATTTATATCTTCCCCACTCTCCCCCTACCTCCTTGAGATCTCCCTAATCCTACTCTTCCACTTTTCTCACTGGTGCTCAATAATGTCTCCGTCTCACAAGTCCAAACCCTATATATCCAATCTAAAGTCCAGAATAATCTAAGCATCTAACAAGAATCCCACTATTCGTAATTAAAGAGTACTATGTCTCATAAACAATTAAGATTACAATTATCTTTAACAAGTCAAAAATATATAAAAAAAATAAACTAAGTACGGAATGTTAGAAAAACAAATCAAAAAAAAATAAACTACGCTAGATCTTGACATCCCATTAGCAATAGTGCCACCGAAGACAATACTCCCTTTGTTCCAATATGGTGGTTACGCTCACTGTAGCTCCAAGAACCATCGTAAATGAGAGAATCCCCCTCTTAAGAAAGGTAAAAACCATGGTTCTCTAGGGACAAAACATTACTATAATATTTTTAGGAGTACAACGGTAACTACTATCTTGGATATAGCCCATCAGAATAACACTTTAATCCTAAAAATCCTTGTCTTTGTCTCGCTTTCCACTTACTCTCACACTTGTGTTTACTGTATTTCTCAACCTTCAATATACTCGCTCATTCTTGTCTTCCTTGTTCTGCTCCTCGCCATCTCACATGTCTCAAGCTTCCCCACCAAGACAACAACAAAAAAAAAAAGTACAAGTAAATACATCACCCAAAGCAAAGCCAAGACTAGCCTAGTCTACTCTACTAATAATACATAAATTCTACCACTTGACAAAAAAACCTTAGAGTTCAAGTGTACTTTCATCTTGCTCATCAAGTCCCCAAGCAAAACCATTATAGAGTCCCTTCACGTTTTTATCTTCCTTCGTTTTTGCTCTTCTTCCGTTTTTCCCCCCTAACATTCAATTAAAAAAATATAAAACTACTACTAACTAATTATTCGGGATTTTAGGGAGATTACCCAGCAAGATCCTCACATGGACAAAACCATTTTTTAAGCCAAGATTATATATACCAAGAAACTTTTTTTTTAATATATAAATAAATTACGGTTCTCACTAGTCTACCAAATTTGACAACACAGCACATAGCAGCAGGATAAATAGGCTTGTAGCGGATCCATTTTTCCATCAGGATTATCTTCTCGATAGACCAGAGATAAACCTCCTACTATCCACCCAGAATATCCTGGAATACAGAATAGTATAATTGTAGCTTTCCTTAGCTTTCTTTTTTTCCGTCAGGCACTTAGTAACTTACCATTTTAGAACACAGGTTTCAGCCTAATATCAATTGCTACTTTACCAGCACAACAATACTTCCATACCTGCAGCAAGGAAGTCGGGTCTTTGGGGAGCTCCAGGAAGACTACATTTTGAGCCACTGAAAGATCCAATCCAGCATAGCCAACTTTAATTCCTATTATTGCAATCTTCACCTACATCACATAATCACTTACCATAAATATAGTCTAACGAAAAATAATGCAAGTCAAAAACATCATTGAGCCTCTGAGATCACTGCAATAACCTCTTTTAACAAAATCAACAATGCAAGCTATCAAGGTGGATCCATTAACCATATTATCCATCATCAATGTTTAATATTCTAAATTGAACTGTCTCTGGAATCTAATAAGACTAATATGTCAAAACATAAACTACACTATGATAAAATAAGTGTTGCTCTTTTTAAAGCCTTTATGGAGTCATAAACAATAATATTAAGCCAATATATGAATAAAATTATAGCTAAAGTAGGGCTTGTCATCCAATCTAGGGATTTCATCCAGAGAGCTTGCTTTTAAATACTCAAAAAGACAACCATAAATCGCAAAACATTAACGTCATAATCAAATAACAACACAAGGTAATTGAATCTTAAGTTACACTAAAAAAAGTCAATTGAAACGTAACACTTAGGGTTATTTTTCTTGAAAATTGGATGATGGTTCCAAGCTAATGGTATATTACATCAATTATCTACAATCTTCACAGTTCTTTTTGATAATGGAGAAAAAGAACATTGGAAAAATTGCATATTTTACTATTTTAATGGACCACACAATTATTTTAAAATACTTTCTCCGCATTTTCAAGCTGCAACATTTTAGCTTTAGCACAATACATTTTTTAGCTTGGAGTACATATGATAAATTATAGGTATATGACTATGAGTAATTATTAATTCGCTTCAAAATGCTTTTTATAATATCTAAATTATCATTACAAATGTAACATCAAAGATATAAGCAGATATAAAGAGCCACTCCGTGTAAGAAAAGTGAAACACAGTAACCAAAAAAAAAGGATGAAGTATATGTTAAATGGTGGTAATTTACAAATTTAAAAACTAAAGCTAGATAATAAGCAACATAAAATAGAAAATAGTATCAACTCGAAACAATGTAAGATCTTAAGAGTTGACGATAAAGGAAAAAATAATAAAAATAGATGCAACATCACTTGACATTACAAATATCTCCCAACACATGCTCATACAGTGGCACAGAGAGGGAGAGGGAGATTGAGAGCTCACTATAACAAAGAAAGGGGAATCAATATACTTCTAGATGCAAATTCAAAAGAAAACTATATAGCATCAAGTCATCAACATATGATAAGACAAAGAACATAAATGACCTCTTTCGATGACTGGAATGATCTTACAGCAGCTTGTCTGTCACAATCTTGTACACTACCGTCAATGCGCACAAAACCAATGCGCTTGTTACAAAGGAATGCCTGGATAGAAAAAACCCACTATAAGAACAAACATAAGAAGTCCAAACACAGCACTTCCAAAAAGCGTATTACAGTGTGATTTGTTTTCCTCAAAAGTTTAAAATATGCAGCCATTTTCTGCTGAACTTTGAGAAAGATTAAAAGCCTTGTTTGGATTGTTGTAGGCTAGTACGGAAATATCAACTTCAAGAAAGTTATCAAGTCCACTGATTGCTTGCTCAATTGACATGGAAATGGATATTTCTTATGTAGCTAACTACTAGGGGGAAGTTGCTCTGCTTGGGGGTCAGGAAAAGGGAACTTCCCGTGTTTATCACCTAAATTCACATGTAAAATAAGGTCGCATTATTAAAAATGGAGGAAGCCCATTTGATTATTTTGGGATTACTTACGGAGAGTTCTACAAATCAAACAAAAGAACTATAAACCAGACTTCCAAGTGCAACTTCGATTTGCACATATTTAATGACTTACAGCCACCAGAAGTTGATTTCAATGAATTCAAGGGATCACGATTATCAGAATCTGAAGCAAAAGGAACATGAAGAACTGCTCACCTGTAATTTGTCTAGGACCAAGATATGGTGAGCAAATATTATCATTTTGTGAGAACTTGTAGTCTGCTGAACATCACTTGACTCATCTGCTTCAGTAACAATTGGGTGAAGGGAAAGCCACTCTAAAAATCCAAAGAGCTTAGAAATACCAAGCACTTGATCAGACAGCTCACGATTATGCCCTGTATAGATTGCAGACAGAAAAGGGAAAAGGGCATCAAGTTGACAATTAAAACTTAAAACAATCTATACCATACAAGCTTACATCAACAACTTTGAAATGCAAACCACTATCTTAAATATTATCTTATTTCACTTTACCACCAAGCCACATCTCCCATATCAACTTATACAAGTACAACAAACAAACATAAATTGCCCACCATACCTTTTGCACCATCTTTGCCAGTATCAATGACAGTATTTGATTCTCTCAGATCTGCAGAAGAATTCTTCACACAATCCTTAGCAAAAGCTATGTCTGACTTTTTTAATAACAACCATAAAATTTGTCTCCGTTTAGGTGGTAACTGCACCAGCAGATGCTCCTTCAAGCGTCGAATCTACAGAACATCAACAGATTAACAATAAGTTGTAGGTCCTACAGATGGACATTAAAAAATTCAATGTGTAAAAAGGAGCTGTACTTTTTAAGGAAACAAAGTGACAGCAGAGTGTGCTATGATTTTAGATTTTGAAAAAGATTGTCAACTCAAATGCAGAACACAACCTACTATTAATCTACTTGACCAATATCTATGTCATGTGCATGATGGTGTAAATGGTTGTGAATAGACCAAATTTTCGTCTCCATGGTCATGTACAACCTGTTGACTAAAGCTAATTAATTTGGTCATTTAGAGTTTCAAATGAGCAAAAATGATAATCTTAGTTGTAACATAATATAGCTGGTCAAATATACGTGAAACAACAAAATAGATCTCTATCAAGAAATATTAAAAGGCAATTTTCAAAAATACTCATAGAAGGATAATGAAAGTTATACATCTGCAGGAACAAAAACATGTGTTACAATATAAGCAAAATGGAATAGATAACATTTAAGGCGCTATGAGTTTTAATAAAGAGGCAGACCATGACAGTTTGTTTAAGTAAAACATTCAGCTCTTCCAAACGGATGCCCTTTGAGTAATCCTAAAACAAATGCAGGAAGATTAGTTCAAGTTAGTAAAGTGCCTTAACCATAAAAAACAATCCATCAGACAAATCATGTAGTAAATTCATAAATCATTTACTTCTACAAAACAAAGGAGCGTAAACTCGTTAAGTGCCCTCTATAATACCCAAGGCTTTAATATTGACGCCATTGTTGAGAAAGCGTGTGGACCACATCTCTAATGCACCACAAAACTAGCAAGTCTTCTACAAAAACTAGCTCCTACACTAACGATGTTAGGTTTACATGATTAAATTTCGCCGATTACAAGCATCATTATCAGGCCTCAAATTGCTTTGAGAATGGCAACAATTCTTTGAAATAAAAACCAAAAAAAGGAACTAAATTTTCATTGGATATGATAGAAAAACAAGGTTAAGCAAAATTACTATACATGAAAAAAAAGATTACCCTCGACACCTTAAGGGAGTTAAGATATGTTTGTCCCAAAACTTACCTCTATAATTTGCCACAACAACTTTCCAGTTGCCACTAACTTTTTACCCACTTTTCTACTGCCCAAACTCATACAATAATCTGTTTAATTTTACACAATCTACCCTCAAACTCCAATCCAGACTCTTTTTTTTTATAAACTATTACTCCATATTATAAAATACATTTTAATAATAAATAATATTAAATTAAAATAAATAAATAAATAATCTTCAATAATTGGTGGGTGTCCACGTGCAAATTAAACAGATGACAAAAAATTGTGAAATCCATGAGACTACGCTAACACTATCCCACAAGACTCATAATAATCTCGACCTAAGACTCTTCTTCAGACTACCAATAACACACCCTTATGACATTAGGCAATCAAGCCAAGTAACTCTTTAGTGATGTGGCTTTGTCTAAATTCGAGAAAGTTTTGCCATACAATTCTGGTAAAGGCTTCATCAAACAATAGATTAAAATGTACTCAACAATACAAATTCTTCATTAATTCATACTTGTCTCAAGTGATATACACAGGAAGAGCAAAAGAAAACCTACTCAATAGTCAACACCATGGAGAATAGTTTGAACATTCTAAACAAAGAACCTAGCCAATAGTGTTCAACTTATCAAATAAAATTAGAAATCATTTCCAGAACAAACATATCTTACTTTGAGAGGATACAAACATTACCATAAATGCTTTTCCTTGAAAATGCTGGACAAGATTTGGACTACAATAAGTTTCAGCAAACTTATACTTGTCCTTACCCAGAAGGCCAGGCCTATAAGGAGAAAACTCAACTTTAAAATATGAAATGGCAAAACAGATTAATGTTACAAGATATGATTCCAGAGAGACTCACCATAGCATATTTATCTGATGGTAAATATCAAACGGCCTATGATCACCTAGCAAAAATTATTGTTAAAAACATTTTTTGCAGTTAAAAAAAATGCATCCAAAACATGACAAGGTACAAAAAAATGGGCAAAAATTTGTAATTATGCCATCAATTGCACTATCGAAGCCTACGAGTGTAACCTTGACAAAGATGGTGTTCCTGACAGCAAAATTATGTGTTTAGCCATAGATGATACTTCAAGAACAGCTTGTATCTGTTAACAAGAAAAATCATAAGTCAAATGTGAAAGAAGGATAGGAGAAACTCCCACAAATAGGCTTATTACAAAATCTTTTTAATATGGAGCAAGACCAGATGTAATGAGCTATTCCATTGACAAATTTTAGCAAAAAGCTATAAAGCAGGGCACCAACTGCCAAAATACTAAACTAATAATTTATGAAATGGCTACACCTCATAATATTTTTGCAGTAACTTGGGAAACTCTCAGTTAACAACAAATCTGCACTCTAAACTATGATCATCACAATACCAGCGAATAGCATATTCATGACCACATGACTCCCGCTTTTAAATTTTTGTTAGAAATAGATAGTAGCTGATATGATATCACATTAAGACCTAGAGTATCCTACAAAAACAACCAAAGCAATCACTACAATCCTGTAATCTCAAGAGTGGGGTTGGCTACATGAGCCAAAAATGATATTTATGCAGTCAACCCTTAAAAAATTTAAAAAATTAAAAAAAGGCAAAAAAGAACACATCCTTTGATCCAAGGTCATCAACCAAGATCACCCCACTATATTATCAATGATCAAGTGTCACATGATCAAGCAAACCCTGCCCTTTCATAATCATCTTAACTCCTTCCATCCACACCATCTTTGTGTGTTTGGTCTCCCTCAATGTTTTCAAAGATCACTAGAATTTCAGCAATCCAACACTATTTTTCTTAGCATTCCAGCATGTGATCTACAAATTAAAATTTCAAAACAACTTGATCAATTTTTCTTTGTTTTATCCTTAATATCCACAAATCAGAGTCTCCATAAAATCTACAAATAATTTCCTTCCTAATTCTAACCCTTATAGTGATCTCACACATCCATCTCAATATACACATCTATGCAAATTCCATCTTTTTATGTGGTCCTCAGATGGCCAACGACTTGTTCCGTATAATAGCTTTGAGTCTTCTACTTTTCCACTTGTCTTATAAATTCCTTTTACCTTTGAAGGTACGTTGAGATCAAACAATATCTAATTGCTGCTCTTCATTTCAGTCATTTAGATAAACTAAGGCTTTGTTCTCGTCAACTTATTTTTGCTTATCTGAACTTGAACTTATTTTTGCTGATCTGNACACCATGGAGAATAGTTTGAACATTCTAAACAAAGAACCTAGCCAATAGTGTTCAACTTATCAAATAAAATTAGAAATCATTTCCAGAACAAACATATCTTACTTTGAGAGGATACAAACATTACCATAAATGCTTTTCCTTGAAAATGCTGGACAAGATTTGGACTACAATAAGTTTCAGCAAACTTATACTTGTCCTTACCCAGAAGGCCAGGCCTATAAGGAGAAAACTCAACTTTAAAATATGAAATGGCAAAACAGATTAATGTTACAAGATATGATTCCAGAGAGACTCACCATAGCATATTTATCTGATGGTAAATATCAAACGGCCTATGATCACCTAGCAAAAATTATTGTTAAAAACATTTTTTGCAGTTAAAAAAAATGCATCCAAAACATGACAAGGTACAAAAAAATGGGCAAAAATTTGTAATTATGCCATCAATTGCACTATCGAAGCCTACGAGTGTAACCTTGACAAAGATGGTGTTCCTGACAGCAAAATTATGTGTTTAGCCATAGATGATACTTCAAGAACAGCTTGTATCTGTTAACAAGAAAAATCATAAGTCAAATGTGAAAGAAGGATAGGAGAAACTCCCACAAATAGGCTTATTACAAAATCTTTTTAATATGGAGCAAGACCAGATGTAATGAGCTATTCCATTGACAAATTTTAGCAAAAAGCTATAAAGCAGGGCACCAACTGCCAAAATACTAAACTAATAATTTATGAAATGGCTACACCTCATAATATTTTTGCAGTAACTTGGGAAACTCTCAGTTAACAACAAATCTGCACTCTAAACTATGATCATCACAATACCAGCGAATAGCATATTCATGACCACATGACTCCCGCTTTTAAATTTTTGTTAGAAATAGATAGTAGCTGATATGATATCACATTAAGACCTAGAGTATCCTACAAAAACAACCAAAGCAATCACTACAATCCTGTAATCTCAAGAGTGGGGTTGGCTACATGAGCCAAAAATGATATTTATGCAGTCAACCCTTAAAAAATTTAAAAAATTAAAAAAAGGCAAAAAAGAACACATCCTTTGATCCAAGGTCATCAACCAAGATCACCCCACTATATTATCAATGATCAAGTGTCACATGATCAAGCAAACCCTGCCCTTTCATAATCATCTTAACTCCTTCCATCCACACCATCTTTGTGTGTTTGGTCTCCCTCAATGTTTTCAAAGATCACTAGAATTTCAGCAATCCAACACTATTTTTCTTAGCATTCCAGCATGTGATCTACAAATTAAAATTTCAAAACAACTTGATCAATTTTTCTTTGTTTTATCCTTAATATCCACAAATCAGAGTCTCCATAAAATCTACAAATAATTTCCTTCCTAATTCTAACCCTTATAGTGATCTCACACATCCATCTCAATATACACATCTATGCAAATTCCATCTTTTTATGTGGTCCTCAGATGGCCAACGACTTGTTCCGTATAATAGCTTTGAGTCTTCTACTTTTCCACTTGTCTTATAAATTCCTTTTACCTTTGAAGGTACGTTGAGATCAAACAATATCTAATTGCTGCTCTTCATTTCAGTCATTTAGATAAACTAAGGCTTTGTTCTCGTCAACTTATTTTTGCTTATCTGAACTTGAACTTATTTTTGCTGATCTGAACTTATTTTTGCTGAACTGAACTTATTTTTACTTACCTGAACTTATTTTTGCTGAACTGAACTTATTTTTTCTGAAATCATTAACAATTTATTAGGATTGAAACTTATTTTTGCTGAACTGAACTTATTTTTTACTGATGTGAATTTATTTTTGCTGAAAATAAGTCGAGGAGAACAGGACCTTAATTGGTTTTTCCTTTTTAGAAAAAAGGAACTGAAGCAAAAGTCTCTAAAGTGTGTGCATGTTATAACTCTAGTAGAAGTGTACTTAAAGATCTAGCCATATCCACAATGCCAAGGGATTGCAAGCAGCTATTTGTACGAGTTTTCCTATTCTTGTGGCTCCCAAAGCGAAGCCAAGAAAACCTAAAAATAACGATACCATTACTCATTTGACTATTCAACAACTCATATGTTGACACCATAAGAAAGTGACAACCATCACCTTTTTATCATCATTACATAAAAGTTAAAACAACTGCTATGTGGTTGGGAGTAAGAGACCTTATCAAACTCTAAACTTGTTGAATATCAATAACTTTCATAACATTTCAGAAAATTATTGAATGTATTAGATTATTTAATCATATGTGATTAATCATGCAGAATAGGAGCTCAACATAGAGTGTTCAAACTTTTGTGTAAGGTGTGTTACCATTCTTTCAAGGATAATAAGGAATTGATCATGAAAGCAATATCCTCTTGTCAAAATATAGATAAAATATAATAAAACAATAAGTTGACCTCATAACATAAACATAAATTAATGAAAAGCTTCTAAAAGGCCAAAGGCCATATTGTAAATTACAAGTTTCATATATGCCAGTCCTATTATTCAATGTTTTACAGCCGTCCAATTGGCATGATTACAGGTGAAATTAACATGATCCCACCCCAAACAGCCAATTTAATAGTGGTACCAAGGACAATGGTGCACAGAGTTATTTAAGAAGCTGCTGACTATAGGATTTGGAAAAATACATCTCAGCAGCTTCATTATATAACTACAGGAACTGCATAAAACTCAAACATTTTCCTGATTTTCTATTTATTTTTCTTACAGGCAGGAGTCAAGAGTCGATCAAGTCATGAATTTGATGGCAATTTGTTGGGAACACGTGACTAAAAACAGAAGTTTAATCGATATTTAAGCAGCAGACAGGCCAAAGTAGCTTGATATAGTGTTGAAAGTTGGAGACATACAAGAAAAAAATCAGTTACCTCTCTAGGCTCATGTTTCTTCTTAGAACACCTTATATGATGGGATTCATCAATTATCATGACACCCCATTTTTGTTGCAGCATATCTTCTCGCAAATGGTTAAGCATGGTATAAGAAATGACAACAATTTTCAGACGTGCCTTCAGACGCAAAGGATTATCTTTACGACCAAACACTGAAGAAAAGGAAAGATATGTGAAAGTGTAAGATAAAGGAGAGGATACCAACAATCGCTCTTGTGATTGTCACTAAAGTGTAAACAGGTAACGGAAACATTCCTAATTGAAAATGGTTTTAAAAGACAGGTTGAATAAATTTTATATAACAAATAAAAGTGAAGATGCATACAGTAATGTCCTCTGTCCTTATAAATGTAGTTAGCTTAGCATACCAATAATAAAGTATCAAAGTAATGATATGAGATATAATAAGAATTCAAAAATAAATAGAACAGAGTGAAATAGTTTGATTAGAGTTCATAGGAGGAATTTGCTGGAAGTGCTTGAGTGAAATATAAAGAAACATGAGAGAAAATAGAACAGAGTCTCAACTTGATAAAATTATCAAAATTCATCTAATCTTTGGCTATTCATTATTGTGGAAATATTGTATAAATTACAATATTAATACCCTTAATGAAGATTAATGCTTAACGATCACAATATTTATAGCCTCCCAAAATGTTGACCATTGTATAACCTCTTCTCCTTCAACCTATATATAACCCAATTTCATGTTCTTCACAATACAAACAAAAACACAATTGTACTCCACAAAATAACAAATACTGTTCTTACAAACACTTATATCAATTCGGTTGACGGCAATATTCTGATTTCCCATCAGAGGTTTTGAGTGCACACAAATTCTGAAGCCATGTTAATCCTAGAGGGCATCTGTTAATTGTCTTTGACTACTGCACCGTAGTATCGAAGAATCGTCTTTTGTGATAGTGGTTCACCATGACACAGTAATTTCCATTTTATTATTCACACTCCAACATACAAATTTGATTATTTTTACCTACTACTTGTATCGAAGACTTTATGTGTGTTAAATAAAGCGTTTCGGAAATTTTGTGACTTACATACAACCGTTTCTAATATCCCTGATTCAAGTACCCGGTTTATGGTCTTCTCGTGAGTCATGACCCAGCTCTCGTGCCCAAGTTATTATTTTTCCGAATTCACTCGAAAACATCGAAAAAAGGGTATTTATTGCTCTCCTAAAACCGTGCTATTAGATTTTAGCCGATGTCAACTTACGAGGGTTCTTACCATAACAAGAGGATCAAAATGTAAAATTTTAGGCCAAAATTTTTTCGAATCCCCGAAACTCTTGAAAAGAACGACTTACAGCCTTCGTTTTCGACTTTTGGAGGGCCTTCCGGGACTCCGTCTCGTGTTGTCCCCAAATTTCACTCACTTGCTTCTAACGTTGGTATGATCCACAATCGTTTTTAGCCTCTACAAATTTGTTATGGTTTCTCTTTAGAGGATTCTCGAAAAAAGGCACATATGTCTTTCTCATTATCACAAGACTTTCGAACCTCGACATGTTATCCCAGAGCCCATTTTTGACCTTAGGGATACCATGTAAAATTTTCGTGATTTTTTCCTGAAACGTCGAAACCTCAAAAAACTATGAGTTATAGCCTTCATTTTCGGCTTCCAAAGGGTTGCCCCGAGCTCCATCTTGTTTTCTCCTTATATTTCTCCCAGGTGTTGGTGGTAACCGCAAGATGTATCACACTCAGTTTCAGCCTCTAAAAATTGTTATTCTCCCTCTTTAGACAGTTTTCTAAAAAGGTCACATTAGCCTTTTAGCTGTACCAAGACTTCCTTACCAGCTTTCGAACCCCAAAAAGTTGCTTGTCGATCTTCTTTTGACCATAAAAGCACATTATCAAAAAATAAAAAAATAAATCGGACCATGGAATCTGAAACGTGTAAAGGACGTCCTACGCTCGATTTACACCTAAAAGAACTATTATCTTCCCTCTTTAGAGAATTTCTGAAGTAAGCACACAAATATAAACATGCAAATATCCCATTTAACATGCCAAAGTGTCGAGCCTTAATCCAAATACACTTAAAATGAATACTCTTAACATGCACTTTGTCTTCACCGACAAATATTATTTGTCGAGATTCGAGAATCTGATAATTTTCCTTTTTTTAAGGCTTTCTCTGTTCTTAAACCCTTGTTTGCAAACACAATTAGTGTTAGCCGCTTTATCTACTCTAAATACTTGGGTCAATGTAAGTGATGATAAATTTTGCATTTATAAATCACAGTCTTGTAAATAATATTACACTTAATTTAATTATTAGTTTCTTAAAAAAAAATAGAACTCTAGACGAAGCAATTTTCTGAATCATTTGTTCTTAAATGTGTATATGATAGTCAAACATTGCGGCAAGGCAATGCCATTTATTAAGAGTGTCATCATCCCAAATAGTAGCCAATCCGCATTGACCAACCTTTGAAACGTAGGCGGGGCTTTCCATTGTAGTTACAATGCCCTACACTCAATTTGGACTTATTTGGTACAAGTGAAAAGCATATATTGTCAGCCATAAACTAAAGTAACATGCGTTCCTTGTATAGTACTAAACTATAACGCACATAAACTTCTAATACTTAAGGTTTTGACATTTCGAAAACTTGTACACTAGAAATCACTTAGAAAACCCTTCGAAAACAAGTCTGAAACTTAATTAATTTAAATATGAGAGACGTTTTCTATAGGAGAAAAATTCATGTGATGTTTAATGAAACGTTTCAAAAACTTTGTGACAGACATACAAGAAAAATGGTTATTTTTTCATGATCCTTGAAAAACGTTTCAGTGTTTCGTATTATCACTGAGTTCTAATTCATGATCCTTCCATTACCCAACTCACGTGCTAAAGTTGCATTTTTTTCTGATTTCTCCAAAAACATCAAAAATGGTTATTTTTTCTCTCTCACTACCATATTATTAGCTTTCTAACCGTTTTCACTGTCTAGGGGTCATCCCTTAATTTGAGGATCAACATATAAAATATTAGGCCAATATTTTTTTGAGTCCCCAAAACCCTCGAAAAAAGTTACTTATAGCCTTTATTTTTAGCTTTTAGAGGATCTTCAAGAGCTCCATCTCGTTTTCTCCCCAAATTTCACTCGCTTTAGAAAACCTTAGAATGACCCACTATCGTTTTTAGCTTCTAAAAACTTGTTATGTTTTCTAATTAGAGGATTCCCGAAAAGAGCACACTTGTCTTTTACGTTATCACAGGGCCTTATGATGACCTTTAGGATCTAAACAAGATGTCCAAGGGCCCTCTTTTGACCTTGGAACACCGTGTAAAATTTTCGGAGAAATTTTTTTTAGGAACTCGGAATTTGTCGAGAATTTGGTGATTTTTCAATACTTTCTCTATTCTTAGATCCTTGATCATAAACACAATTCGTGTTAAGTCTTTTTCTCTAATCTCAACACTAAGATCAATGCAGATGGCGATAAATTTATTTTTGAAGCGTAGTTAATGTTTTATTCAAGATTTATTTTCTTGTATGTAATAACATATAAAATTATACTCCCTCCATTTTTTGTTAGATGTAACAGATTGACTTTGGGCACTATTCATCTAATATGCTTTGACCATCGATTGCTATGTATATATGAAAAAACATAGGCAAATGAGATCTTATTAGATTCGTCTTGGTATAAACTTTTTAATATATATGTTTTATATTTTTTACAATTATATATTTAGAGATATTATCGGTCAATATATAAAAATTCAAATGTCACATCTAAATAAAAACGGGTGGAGTGTGTTTTTGCGTAAGATTTTTTTTTTTGTTTAACATTGCTTTTAAAATCATTTATTCTCCTATACGTTTTTGTTTCCTTCTTTTTCTGAATTCACAATTCCTCATCTCCAAAACGTTTCGGTTTCAAAATTCTATTTGTTTCCGTGCTACATAAAAACTACTACTATTTCTCTCGAGAACACCATCATGCTCCCTCGCCCTACTTATTATTATCATACTTCTCCATCCCATCAAAATATTTACTGAAGCAATTGGTTACATACTTACATCAAAAGAGATGCCAACATAAGATGAAGTTTTGCTCAATCATAAAAACACTTCACAGGACACATGCGAAAACTTTGACCTTTTAGCACCCAATTCTTCAAATCAAAAGCAAACACCCAATCAAGTGAGAAGAAATAGACTAGAAAGCAACAGTCCCCACAAATGCAAGAAGCACACATTTGTCATTCATAGTAACATTACACTAGATTAGCACTCGTGTGATGCACGTTTATAATAAACATGTATGATAAAGTTCAGGAAATAATTCGAAATAAAACTTCATAATAAATCAGTGTATGCATAAATAAAAAGTTAAATTATGAATGAATTATATACAAAGAGGAAGCTTTTAATTGAAATATAGAATGAGAAAATAAATAGTTGTTAAAGATTAAATCTGTTTGATAAAATATTTTCTTATTTTAAATCATAAATTTAGTAATCATTAGTAAAGTAAATTCTGTGGGAAGAGTTAGTAATTAATGTTGAGTAATAAATAATCTAAAGTGTTTAGTTTTGTTGGAAAGTCACACTATTTTAAATATTTCAATTGAATTTATTATACAAATAAAAGCATTTGACTTTTTTTTTATTTGATATGTTTAAATTAAAAAAAAAAAGGTAAAAAATCATTAAAAAAAACCACAGCTCGCCAAGTAAGCAATTTTGATGTCATGCTTGCATAAGCTTTGGCCTGCTTTAGTGTATATATATATATACTAGTTATAGAATAAGAAAACAGCATGCCAAAATCCTTTGTTCAACTACAATGCCATCCTCTAACATATTTCAACCAACAAAAACGGTACAAAAGCTTCTCACAAAGAAGGAAGAGAGAAACTGACTAGCTATATAAAGTGAATCAAAAAGGTGGTCATCCAAAAACAATACCAAGATGGATATCGGATGGCAAATAAGAAGGAAGCCAGTGCTCCAATTCTTCAGCCCATGTATAGCGCAAAATAGCAGGGCAAATAACAAGTATAGGGTCTTCATTGGCAAAGCAGCTTGCAATAGCAATGGCCTGATACCAAGATGAGAATGTATGAATAATGTACATTGCATCCAACGGAAAATGCACAACAGACAAAATAAGTACCTCAGAACGTGAATATACCACTTTAAAACATGAAATAACTACCTTAAATTGCATAAAAGATCAACAAGGAGACAAGTAGAAAAAGAAAATACAGCAAATTTTGATTGCAGCACAGTACTCATGAAAAGTCAGAAGCAATAACCAAAGTTGACATTTAGTAAGTCATATGACTCAACAACTTGGAAAGTTTTCAGAACATATTTCCATCATCACAGAAGAAAATTTTGAGACATGCTGAAGCTATATTAATTTAACTTTGAGTGACTTAATAATTATACAGTCTTATTTATACAAAGATATTAATTTTCCCTTGTGCATTTGCAACTTCTTTAGGCCACAATTAATTTTGATCTTCATTAAAAGAGACAACACAGCGTTAATCCTTTCAAGAAGTTTCAAAATAATAACACATACCTCAATTTTTGCTAAATTGCTAATAATACTTTCTATCTCTCTTCTACCACATATTAACACTTTTAATCCTTTTTCTCTCCTGATGCACTATTTTTTTGTGTTGAAACTAATTACGAACAAAGGAAGTAACTCAACCATGCAAATTAATGAATTTATGGATCCTAGCTAATGCTACCTGAAGAGTTTTGCCAAGCCCCATCTCATCAGCAATAAGACATCGACCTCCCCTCTGCAATCCAAATTTCAGCCCGTCAAGCTGAAACGGCAGTAGAGTATTTAACAACTTTCTTGGCAGCTTCTTCATCAATTCCTCAACCATTTCATCAGATAAGTGCTCGGGCCTACATGGTGTCCATCGCCCTGAATTGTAGGAATGAGAAAGCCTCTCTATCACATTATAAGTGTTCCATGGTATTCCATCAATTTCAATGTCCTTCCATTTCTTTAAACACTTAAGAACTGCAGCATAATCAGTAATTTTATAAACAGAGGCCTCCCCACTACCATGGACTTGTGTATAATGCGTCAACATAACCTACTCAAAGAGAAAATGTATAAACAAAAGTCAGTGGAGTTTATAGCCGTAATTGACAACAAATAATCTTCATTGCACATTGCTCCTGGTAAAGTGGAAAGTATATCACACAAAGACTTAAAGCAACACCTACAAGTAGCTTAGCACTGTTATAGTGTTGTTCATCAATTATCATCATAACCAAGTATAAGGTCCTCCAATAGAAATTTCACTATCTCAACATCAAAGTTAATTCCCTGACTGATGCAAACTTTAAAGATGAAGTCTAAAAACCATTCAGTTTATAAACGTTTGTAAAACAAAGACTACTACGAAGTAAAATGCAGCCAATTATCTATAAATGATTAAATGTAAAAATATGAACTAAACAAAATCAAAATTATAAAAGCATATCATATAAACTGCATTTTCATAATATAAGTCAAGCAAATCACAACTAAAGAATGAATAAAGTTTGCTATATATTTGAAATCAACCAAAGACTCAAACTACCAATAAAACAACTACTTTTAGTTTAACCATCAATATTGAATAAAAAAAAATCATACACCAAAAACATATTTCCCATGCAATCGATACGCAAAAACAAAATTACATCTCTCAAAGTGAGAAATCAAAAACCCCAATTCAATCAAACACTTAAAAACAAAATCAAACTTCCCAAAACCCTAATTCAGAACAAAAAAAAACTCAAAGCCCTAAAATGAGAAAGCTATAAAAACCCAATTCAATCAAACCCCCAAAATCAAAAGTAAGAACTTCCAAAATGAGAAACCTCAAAACCCAATTCTATCAAACCCCAAAAAACAATAAAACAAAATTCCCAAAATTATACCCAATTTTAATCAAACCCCCCAAAAAACCTAAAAAGCCCAATTCAATCAAAACCTCAAAAACAAACTCAAATTCCCCAAAAACCCCCCAATTCAATCAAACCACAAACAATTCAAAAAAAAAAAAAAAAAAAAAAAAAAAAAAACCCACATCCTTACATCTGAAAGACAATCCTTCAAAACAGTAAAGCAATAATCTTGCCCAGGAAAAGGAACCCCTTGAATAGGAACAGGAGTAATTGAGAAAGAATCGAGTGAACAAATTTCTAGACGAACACGAAACTTTCGAGGCGTTGAAGAAGAAGAAGAAATTGGATCAATTTTGGGTGATGAATTAATAATTTTACGAGATTTGAAGTTTTTCCAACAGTCATTTTGTTGATGGTTTAATGAAGCAGGTGGTGGTTGCTGTTGTTGTTGTTGTTGGAGGTGAGCTTTACGTTTGGCTAAAGCGCGTAAACGGTTTTGTTCTATTCTTTGTTTTTGGGATTGTGTGAGTTCTGGTGATGGAGGAGATTGAGGTGCTTCCATGGAGGAAGGGAGATGAGTGTGGGTTACTGTTGTGGGGTGTTTTGTGTTAAAACGCGGGGAATTTGCAAAAGAGGTTTTCAAAACTTGTTGAGTTGCGGAATATAGAGCAAAGATTATGAGACTCATAAATGACTCGATAGTATTCGACAGATGGTAAGGGTGTTCAATCGGATCGATCTGATTTGAAAAGTTAGATATCCGATTTTTGGTATCAGGGCAAAATGTAAATTGTATTTGATTCGAACTAAGCCGGATATTTGATTTAAAATATTTGAAAAATATTGGATCAGATAAACGGATATCGAGTAATCCGAAAATATGTGTATGAAGTAAAAAAAATTAATTTGAAAATACTACAAAACTACTAAATTCAATGAAATAATCTAATCCGAAATATGCCCGATCCGATCTGAGATGCCTAATTTTTCAAGTGTTTCGGATATCCAAATAAAAAAGTGCGATACATACCCGATTTGATAAGTGTCGGACATCCAATATGAATTATCCGAAACCAAAAAATTATCCGACTTTCTCAGACCGAATCGGATTATTCTGAACAACCCTAGTTGATGGTTCATTAGATTTTGGACTATGGTTTGGTATGATTTAAATTGGTGAACTATATTAGAAAATGGATGGATTATCTAGTTTGGCAATTTGATTAGTAAAAGATGGATTATTTTACGTATAAGAGGTGATTCCAAACTAGCAAACTATGATTACTATTGAATGAGTTAATAGTTTTACACTTTTACGATTATTTAAATAGAAAAAATTAGGGCTTACTTAATTATTTTGTTATTTCAATAATTCTATTGTACTATTTCTAGTGGTTAATTAAAGCTAATGATGATTTCAGTTGATATTGAGGGTTGATACGCTTATAAAATAAATTGTAGTAATAACAAAAATTTATTATATAATTTATATTTATTACATTATGGAAATAATAATATCTACAAATATTATTATTTAAATATTAAAGTATTATTTCAAACTATTTTTTATATTAATAATTAATGATAAATTTGTAAGCCGTGCATTATACATGTATTATACTAGTAGTACATCAAACTCATTAACTACCTTCTTACCATTAATAAGGCATATCAAATTCGATTCTAAAAGTAGGTGCGAACAATAACATTTGTATAATAGGTACGAACAATAACGTTTGTATATTATCAAATGTATTTGATTGTCATTAGCATTTGAAGTTTGATAGTTGTGCAATATTTTATTTGTTGGAAGTATGAGTGTTTTTAAGGCTAAAGATGAGAAGGAAGGAGATTGATAGAAAAATGTTAGTATATCATTGCATTATTTAAAACCATTGACTTAAAAACGATTATTCGACATAACCTAGGTGCACATTATATTTGTCGATTCATTAACAAAAGTTAATACATTGCCTTCATTATTAGAGCGGGGCAAAAAAAAAATATTGTTTTTGTTTCTCCAACCCTTATTTTTCCGTATTTGCCATTTTAGAAAATCCGGATTAAACCGGTTTGGAAACGGGTTACATTTTATATATAAAAACTGAATTCCAAAATTATAAGGAAAACTAATTCTGGATTATTGGTATTCTGAACTGGTTTTTTGGGGCATATTATTAAAGGTAAGTTTAGGTGAAAACTTCGATACATAATCCAGATTTTCGATTTTCCGATTTTTTATTTGTAGCGGAACATGCAAAGTTTTTTGTTCTAAAATTTCGGTTTTCTATATTTCCCGATCCGAAACTTTTCGATTTTCAATTTTGCACACTCCTAATAACCTTCATACCTCTGCGCAAGGGCACTATTATATAAATGTTTGGAGTCACATAAACTTATGCAAGGATATAAATTTTTATTTTTATTTTTATGGAAGATGATAATATTCAAGTATGTGAAAAGAATTAATAACTACTAGAATAATACAGGAAGAGAAAGGAGAGGAGCTAAACAGTTCGATCATCACAACTTTCTTAGGTTTTTCCAAGAGAAAAAAAAAACCCCAAAAAAATCATCAATCTCAAATAATTGTGGACAACCAAAATATTATAACTCCTCATCAGGAATTAGATCAGTATATGAAGTATGAACTACACATAAAGATGTTAAATGATGGTTGTGAAAGGATATATCGCGGAAATCAAATATCATACCACGCATATAATGCGGGAATAATTAAAGAAGACCACAAACTAGCTAGAATTAGCTAGCTAGTTGCGATATATTTTGGAAATTTTATCAAAACAAAGTTATACAAATTGCCATTATGGCACCATATTTTATTTTCGATCCAAATTTATAAGGCATAAGTAACTCAACCTTTTAATGTGTACCCCATTATCAAAGTGTGCATTGTAGACGTACTAAGTAGGTATATATACTTTAATTTCAAACATTGTATGTATGCTTAAATGAGTAATTAATTAAGAACTCAACCTAAAATTATTAGGATTTTGGAAGTAACTAACTAACTAAACTTAACTTTGAAGATTTCCTAAACCTAAAATTAATGAGAAAACAAATGTTTGATTTGCTGACTACCTTGGAAGAAATTAAATCAAATAAAAAAAAAAAAATTCATCATGATGCTTTACTTGTTTACTAGTTTATGCCAAACCATCACCCTAAGAAGGTTGCCAATCTCACTCTTAGTCTGTTAACTACAATTATCACACGTTATACATTGCTTGTTCTCAGAAAACCAAGTTATAATTGTATAATATAAGATAGATCATCTATATTCAATGGATAAAACCTGCTGCATGCATGAGTTTTATTTTATGTTTATTGATGATATTTCTTGCATATATACCAAGCTATTTATACATTGCTTTCGTAAGAGAACAATTGAACATATCAATTTACAGGACATATAGTCATATAGCAGCTAGCTAGCCGGCCTGCGTTATGGACCAACAGAAGAAGCACCGGAGGTAATAAACATTTTTATTTTCATGTCCAAATAATAGATTATAGAGATCTTGCATTGTTCATATATTAATTCGAAAAAAAAAATATGATATTTGATCCGTTTCAATTGATATTATAGGCGAATAATGGTAATGTACTAGCTTATCCTTATATATCAATATAATATATATGTACGTAGTTGTATACGCTTATCTTAATCAGTTCTTTATTCATCATTTAATTTGTAATGTCTTAGCAGTGCTTAATTCTCATGCATAACCTCTACAGTAGAAGGTGTTTGGGAATTCAGTAATAAGAACAAGGAGTTTATATGTTTTGTCTTTGATTGTAGGTTAAAAACCTAACTTTTATCAAAAAGTAATATATATATATATATAATGTTGTGTTACCGAGCTAATAATTAATTATAATGAAGTTAAGCTAATTATAGGCAAATTAAATTTTGATAATGTGGTATATATGTCAGGGTTTTGAGTTTTTCAGATGTAAAACAAGAGATATTAGAAGAGCACACAAAAGACAGAAACAGGAAAAAATCAGAATCCTTTAGGCAAGGTACATTTCTTTAAACCCTAATAATTGTCAATTAATGATGTAATTTTTAAGGTGCTAATTAATATAATGCTAATGATGATTAATGATCATATGTTATATAACTGATTATTGAAGAGGGATCAATAATGAAGGACTACAACAACAAAGAAAGCGAATTTGCAGCAAGCATTGCAGCTGCAGCATTTGCAATCTACTCCTTGGAAGAAACAAGAGCCGAATTTGAGAGAAAGATGGTGGAAAGCTTTAGGGAGGATCCTACAGTTAAAAACAATGGTAGCTTTAGGAAAGAAAATAATAAAGATGGTAGCAGTTTAGAACGAACCAATTTAGGGAGTCTAATTAGAAGATCATCTGATGTTGGTAAGGTTTTTGAATTGTAGCTTGATTACTTGTGCTAAAGTCGATTATATATATATTGTTTGGAAACTGTGAATAAGCAAATGGACAAATAATACAGACGATTGTATGGTAAAGATTCGCTAACATAAACTATGATAGGTGGTCACGGTTCAAATCGTTTTACGACAAGGAATTCTACAAGGGTTGTTGAGGTATCAGGGGTAGAGCAAAGGGGTGGTAGAAATGGGGCAAGTAAAGCAGATGCATGGGAGCAAGCAAGACTAGCCAAGATCAATAAATGGTAAGTTACATAACTCAATATTGAACCACTAATCAATGTTCAGTTGACTTATTAGATACACGTACAAAACCCGAAAAGTGAACAGAGGCACAAAATGTTACTACGTACTTTTGTTTGCTTCTCTACAAAATTGATTATTAGATATACAACTAAAGAGTTATTTTTTACTTGTACCATTAAGGAAAAGAAATTTATCCAAGTAGAAAAAGCACTTTTTTGTATGATTATATAAAACAATACATAGTTAACATACATGCATGCATGCAAAGCCTAATTTGTTTTGTTGCATTATCTTAGGTATGAGAAGATGAAGTGCAATATCATGGAATGGGAAAATAATAAGAAGAAGAAAGCTAGTGTTGAAATGGAAAGAAGAAAGGTGGTTTTTAATTCTTACAAATATATTATCAATTTTTATTTTGTTTTTCAACTAATCAATTATTGTTTCAAATTACATACTTGTTACATGCTAATATATTAAGAAATTTTGTAGGCTGAGCTAGAGAAGGCAAAGAAACTAAACTTGCTTCATTACCAAAACAAAATAAATCGAATTGAAGAAATTGCAGAAGGAGCAAGGAAGCAACTAAAGGTTAAAAAGAAAAGGGAAGAAGCTTATGCAAAACAACAAGCAAAGAAGATCAATTCAACTGGCAAACTTCCTGTTCAATGTTTGTGTTTTGAATGTTAACACATACCCGTAGTATTAAACTACTATATTCGATTTCTTAATTACCTAATTAATTTATCCGTTCTAACTGTTTAGTCAAATTTGACCTCAATATGCTACAAAATATTTACATATGTAAAATGTAAATGGTCATTTAAAGCGATCTTATTAGATGGATCTTAATACTATATGATTTCATATCATTAATCAAATTTTAAGGTAAAACTTGATTTCAATACATGACATTTTTTTTTTTTTTTTAATTAACCAAACTACTTATAAATCAAAATAATAACATCCATATATGAGCCAAGGGTAACCCTGTATTAGTTGTAGTTTGAGTGAATTTTGTTTAGAATTTGACAATAACATTTGTTTTTATAAAGATAACGGAAAAGAGAGAGTTGGCTAAACACCATTTGCCAAACAAGCAAGGTGGCCCAAGAAGCCAAGTAACTATATATAAGATGGATAGGTGGCTTTGTATCATGCATGATAAAACTGGTATCCATGACACGTACTTATATTGATGATAGGTCGGTCAAGATGGGTCTTCCACCAAAATAAAATTGAATACTCCAAATAATCAACATTTATTTATCAGATTATATAATTGACACATTAGATATAAGACTAGTACTAAAAGTCTCTATTATGTCACTTTTAAATGACATATCGTGTCTCATCTACCCCGACACAATAAGTGCCGACATGATATATAGATGCATAACGGCATAAATACACCATAAAATTCTTTATTAATTTGTAGTGGGAAATCTATCCACCGAGTCGCGCGGAGCTACGTAGCATGGGTATTTCTAATAGGTTGCTGTTCCCGAATCTGATTTGTCTCTGTATTGGGGACGATTCCGATTCTTCATGTTATAATTTACCGTACCCATTAACAATATTTTTCAAAGTAGCCGTTTTCAGTCCCCGTATTCGTTTTCGACCCCGTTCCCGACTCCGTGCAACCTAGGTGCAGAAGCCAATGGTTATGATGTCAATGTGAATGCTGAACGTAAAGATTAAAGACATGTGAAATAATACTATCAAGAACATTAATGAAATGAAGTTTTTTCCACACCTAGCTTACTAGCTATGGCTAGGGTATATTATATTGTTGACTTGCCAAATACACAATAAATTTAGTAAATACCAAACTTGTGAATAAGTTACATTGGATGTAATTACTGATATTAGATTATTGAAATTTGATACCATAAAACTCTAGATGAAGCAATTTTTTTGAGTCATTTGTTGTCAATTAATGTGTTTATGATAGATAGTCAAACATTGCAGCTTGTTTCCATTTATTAAGAGTTTTTCGGTTGCAGTTACAGTGCTCCATACTCAATTCGGAGTTATATTGGTACGTATGAAAATCATTTTGTCAGCCATAAATTAAACTAACATGCATTCCTCCTATAGTCTTAAACGCTAATTGTATTCGAAAACTCGAAGTGCTTGTTTGAAGCAAATAAAGCTTCCTAGGCTCCTAGCTACTACCTAGGCACTGAGAAGTGAGAACAACTTAACTTTTCCATCTAAGTTCCAACATTTTTTAACACAAAAGGGAAATAGCATAAATTAAATCAAGAGCATTTAAAATCCTAGTAAGCACTTGTTTACTTCAGCTTAAAATCAGTTCAGTTCAACTTTTCTTTAAAAACATAATAAAAACTTTCAATTCAGTGCAGCTCCAATCAATTCAGTTCAGTTGAAGTAAACAGACCCTAAAATGAGTAAGGAGTAAAATACTTTCTAGTTATTATCAACTATCTTCATTCTCATATGATATTAATATCCTTAGGGTCTGTTTATTTCAGCTGAAAACAACTAAATTGAACTGAACTGATTGGAGCTGAATTGAAGTGAACTGAACTAAACTGAAAGTTTTTTAATTATGAAGGATTAATGAGTAGCAAAATAAAAGAAGAGCTGAATTGAATTGAACTGAACTTAACTAAACTGAGCTGAACTGAACTGATTTTAAGCTGAAATAAACAGGCCCTTAATAAAAATAAAAAATTGTCAAAAGTAAGTCTATATTTGAGTCATCAATGAATTGAAGATAACTTTACCATGCGATTAATCTAGGATAACTCGTAAACTTATTTTTGCTAATATAAACTTAATTATTTTTACTGATCTGCTAGACTAATTTTTGCTGAAGTGCTGAACTAGACTTATTTTTAATGAACTTAACTTATTTTTGCAGAACTAGATTTATTTTTACATAATGAACTAGACTCATTTTTACTGAACCAAGACCTTGTTCTTCTCAACCTATTTGTACTTATTTGAACTTAATTTTGCTGAACTGAACTTATTTTTACTTATTTGAACCTATTTTTTTGAATTGAACCTATTTTTGTTGAAATAATCATTAACAATTTATTAAAGATTGAAACTTGTTTTGCTAATCTGAACTTATTTTTGCTAATGTTTTCTGAATTGAACTTATTTTTCTTAAAATAAGTAAAACGAAGAAGAGGAAAACAGAGCCTAAATTTATTTTTTTTATTGAAAATAATTAAGTTAGCAGGGCAGAGCTTAAAAGTCAAGTCTAGGGGAGATCTTCTCAGTGTTAGCAGATGTGACACGTGTTGCAATGTGATTAGTTTGCCTTTTTTTCAATTGTTTATATTCTTGCTTTTCAAACTAAATATAGTTTCATGAAATAAATTTTAGGAAAAGTTATCGAAAGAAACCTTTTTAAAAAAAATTTATGTCAAAAGAAACTTTTTAAAAATTTTGCCAACAGAAACTTTAATGTAATATTTTTTTTTTACTAGAAGAAACCTAATCCCCTTTATTCGGTGTTGACCTCTATATATTTTCTATTTGCACTCCTTATTTATGTTTGCACTCTTCTATTTTGTTTCTAATCCTAATTTTCGCCTTAATTTCCTCTTCAACGATGCTGTTTTGCGACAATTCCTTCACCAAACAAATCGATACTTCTACTCTACTTCTATTCGTTAGATCATTATAACTTTGCTCTCTCTCATAACATCAACTGCTCAATCAAAAACTACCACAAGAGCTCCACCTACAAAAGTAGTTGTGGTTCAAGTAAGTTGTCATTATATTGTCGGCAGTGAAGAACTTGGAGGATAATGTTCTGGACTTCTGGTGATGTACAAAATTCTTGTTAGTTCTAAAAAAGTGTTGAAATCTTCTGGAAAGTTCCGTTCATTGTCTTCGATGCTATCGGATTCATCATCATCGTCAAATTCGGGATGTAATTTCTTCAAAACATAGACTTGAGAGAATATTGGTATTTGCCTAGTCTGTTTGTTACCAAAATCTCGGGTTTTGTTACTTCTTGGTTTGTTTAACAAATCTTCGATCAATTTAGAGTTTAACTAAAGTTTTAATTGAACTATTTAACAAATCTTGAATTTGGGTAAGTTTTAAGTATTTGCTACTAGTTACCAATACTACTAGCGTGCATTGTTAAACTTGAGTTTGTTACGTCAATTACTACTTAAATTTAGGGTTTGTTAATCTTGGAAATTTGTTGATTTTGGTGATTTTGGTTATAGGATTTTTAGTAATGGAGAGAAAGTACAAAAAATTAAGAAGGGAAAAATAAGAGGAAAATGAAGGAGGAAAGGAGTGCAAATAAGAGATATGAGAGAGTCAACACCAAAAAAAGAGGATTAAGCTTCTTCTGGCAAAAAAAAAATTACATTAAGGTTTCTCTTGACAATTTTTTTTAAAAAAGAATTCTCTTGGCAAAATAATTTTTGTAAAAAGTTTCTTCCGGCAATTTTTCCTAAATTATTTTAAATTTTTTTTACTACGACTATAGTCCATTACGAATAAAATACAATGATGTAACATAGAATATAGAAAAAAAAAGTATTATCTAATTGTTGCAATTTAATTCATAGGTAACGAAGGCAGTACTTCGTTAACACCTTTCTAATAAGTAAGGCCATGTTCTCCTCATCTTATTTTTGCTGAATTTGTTTTATACTAATTATAAATTATAGGGCAACTATATACTATAATTGAATTTTATTTAATTTAGGTGAAAATAATTGATTTATTATAATCTCTAAATTATATATAATCTGATTTTTTACCTCAAATTTCAAGAATCTTATGGACAAAGGAATGCACAATATTTTATCATCTTCTTTTTAGTATCATATAGTTTCCATGTATTATAATATTAAAATATATTTATATTAACATATATTTATTTTCATATAAAATAATATATTTCCAATTTTCCCTCAAAAATATAAAATCATATGTAAATATTTTTTTACATATTATTTCCATACAATACATGTTCTCTTCGAAAATGCTACCTAAATATTTTTAAAATTATATTCTATTGTTTTTATACCATAATTTCTCAATTAAAAAGATGTGCACATATACATATCGATGTACAAATTAATTTGCATAATACATATAGATTTTTGTTTTTTTTAACTGAAGTTATTTTTGCTGAACTGAACTTATTTTTACTGAAAATAAGTAAAAATAAGACGAGGAGAACAGGACCTAAATTCTAACAAATTTATGTTAACACCTTTCTAATAAGTAAGTTCTAACAAATTTATGTGTTATCCCACATTCCCGCTAAATGAACACAAAATAGACAGTAGAAAAATGGTTTAAAGTTATTGAAAAATAAACGCGTCATGCATTGTCCCAAAGGAAATTCACACTTAAACTTGTCAACCCATATCATATACCAATTACCAAATGACGTACATAATGAAATTACCGCTAATTACTTGCAAAGCAAGGATTAATGTTAATACTTCATGGAGCAAACCATGGTAATAATACAATATTATTCTTTGAAAGCATTTCTCACAAAATGCATATATCTTATAAACAAGACATGCAATTAACATAAAATTTCATAGAAATTTATGTGAAATGCAATCAACTTTCCCTTGCCATGTTGAAGATTACATCATTTACATGGCTAAGAGAGCAAAATTAATCGATAAATGCTTGGAATTACCATGGAAATGCTTAGGATAATTACAAGTAAAGAAATGGTTAGCCAGCTGTATATAAATACTCTATGGCTTCTCATACAACATCCAAATTAAAAAAGAGCGTTCCAATTGACCTTAAGAGGAAATACCTATAATTAGCTAAATTGTTCGATCACCAATATTTTAAAAGGTACGTACCAGATCCGAACACGATGGAAAACAATGGAGGATATGGCAAGTATATCAAAAAAGATGATATTCCAAATTCGGTAAAGCGTCCTAATAATAGGGTGCTTGCAAAATCAATTAAGGCTATAGTCACTGTAAAGCTTCCAATTTCCGAAATCAGGGAAGTTCATCACCCGGCCAATAGTTCAACCTAAGAAGTAATTTTATATATGTCTTGTTTACAATATATCCTCATTTTACTTATAATATGTCTTGTTTGGTGACTATGGAAAACGATATGTACATAGTTTGTTTACTATGCTCTTTATGTAGCATATAAACAGGTTTGCAATAAATTTGTGTGTTGTATTCATATAATTGAAAAGCTATATATAATATATTAAACTTCTTTTTAGTAATGTAGATATGCAACGTGCCACTCCCATATATGTAATGTGTACAATTCACTACTAGTAAACCGCATGTCATCATTTAATCACCATGCTTGCAATAATATTTGAACTCAATACACTTTTCTATTAGATAGTAGAAAATTACCAACTTGAAGTATTATTGCACCTAGTTAGCTCGACACTTTTCGATAAGTAAACTGAAGTATTACACTGCACCCATAGTCCTATTCCACCCATAATAAGTTATTATTCGAATAGACGTACTAAACTTTGAAACCAAGCAAGGTTTCCTAGCTAGGCACTCATCCTACTCATATATATTCGTAGTACAACAAATCATTTCGTATTCATGTATGTGAAAAAAGACAGAGTATATAAAGATGATATAATTATGTACTATATCCGTTTCTCTTTAATTGGAGCATTTTAACTTGCATGTTTCCCTAGACAATTTTTGCTCTAGATAATTAGCAAAACTATTTAAATTTAATTAGCTACGGATGATAAACAATGTTGTTGCACCACCCCCCCAACACAAACATCACAACCAACCACCATTAGCAGTACAACACTACCAAAAATCGACCACCCCACACCACAACCACCACCACCAAAACCGCCCCACCAACAGCACTACCACCACCACTTCACTTTAAAATGATCACCGGCTAAGCCTAAATCGATCATTCATAGTCACCGTAAATCAACAACTCTAAATTGACCACTCTAATTAACACCATCACCATCGAAAAGAGAAGGGTGGTGGTGGTCTTGGTAGATCCCAGACGAAGAGGGGGTGCTGGTAGATTGTTTTGGTGTCGAAGGCGTAGATTAAAGTGTAGGTCGTAGGTTAGATCAAAGACAACTAGCGACGGGTGTGTTTGTTTGGGCGGTTTCGTTTGATGGTTAGGCGGTGGTTAGATTGGTGATTTTGAATTTTTGATTGGTGGGTCTTTGCCGATGCATGGTTTCTAAGTTTGGAGAAGGGTTTGATTATCAGCGAATGGAAGAGTGGTGTCCGGTGGTGGTGTTGATTGAAAGAAAGGCAAGGATGGTGGCGGTGGACTAGATAATGGCTTCGAATGAAAGAAAGAGAAGGTTAATTGGTGGTGATTTCGGATGGAGGTGGTAGTGGTGGTTTCGATGAAAAGAGAAAGAAGGCTGGTGGTGTTCATATATAACTACTGTAGATACGGCGGTGGTGGTGGTGATTGAAGGGAAAGAAATGGTGGTGGTATTGGACCGGTGGTTGTGCTTTTGGTTAGGTAATTAGTTTAGGATAATTAGATTAATTGGTTTAAAATAGTCACATATTAACCATTTAAATGAGGGTCAATTATGTAATTTCTAGCAAAAAATTACTATTTTTATAAATGTTGCAACTAATGTGAAACTGTCTAAAATAGAAATTGTTTTAACTTAAGAGAAACGGAGGTAGTATATAAATTAAATTATACTCCGTAATTCATATGTAAAATACATGTGTAATAGTCTCTCTAACATCAACCATATCGTTATTCTCATATGATGATATATATAAATAAATAAATAGTTCATTTTTTCTAGACTAGTTTTACGTACTTACATGATACATACATGCATATATATCAATATTTTTCGACCCACATATCTTATTATAAACTATGGTTATTTATGTTCAATGTGTATCTTTTGAATATGAAAACAAAAAAGTTTGGGAGGGGACTGAGAGGATTGCCACTAATGAGTAGTCAAAACTCACTTGTCTGAGTTCATAGCATGTTGTTTGGAACAAGATCAAAGGCACTTTAGTTGTTTACAAAGGAAATGGGCATCATATTGACCCCATTTGTTATGGGGTTTTAATTCAACAAGACAATATAATATTGGCCCCAACATTATAATGTGTTGAAAATTATAAACCGAGTATTATCTAGGATGATGTATATACCAGTATTACCAATTTATTTACCTATATATAATATATATATATACTCCGATCCCTTCGTTACAAATTACTTGTTACATTAGGGTTTTTGGTACTATTTACGGTATAACTTTGATTCGCTTTGGTGTTTTATGTGCAACGAAAGACATAGTCATATAAAGTATTGTTTGATTCGTCTCTAACTATACTTTCCAAATATATAATTTTTATAATTTTTTTCTTATATAAATTCAAGATAATTATTTTTACAGTTATTTTATTAGTAGATATGAAAAAGAAATTGAAGCAAGTAAAAAAAGAAACAGAGTCTACTGACATATAGTTGCATATGAATGAAGTTAAGCTTTTAGCTTAATTAGTGCAAGTCATTCTCAAATCTTGTCAAAGCCGGTCCATTCATTTATAACCTTTTTTTTTGTGTGTGTGTTTGTTTTGAGAGCATTTATTTACTCCCGTATAACTTTGTAAACCATCCACTTGATATTTTGATTATGTCATTATGTTCCTCAATTATTTTTGAATATGATGTTACACACGGAATATCACTATTTCATTACAGTCGACATATAAGTACGAATTGACGCCAAGAGTTCAAATTACATATTATCAAGTGTGTCATTTTTTCATTGGACTATCTTCTTTCAAATTTCAACTAAAATCATCATAAAAACAGGTAGTTATTGTATGGATGTGTGTTTCTATTTCTTATTTCACAAGTTCGTTTTTATCTACTACCTCTATAATCTTTTACTTGCAACAGAGGGGTATTATTTGTGAGATATAAAATATTTATTTGTTGCAAGTAAAAGATTACGGAGGTAGTATTTTGTTTCACTTGTCAAGCGTGAATTAAATTATACAATACCTTCACAAAATGCATCTATTTTTTTTATCCCCTTCTTGATTTGGTTTATCTTCCTACCTAACATATAATTCCTCAAAGAGTGGAGCAATTATCGATCATGTATTAATGATTACTGATCATCAAACACGTGATGAGATCGAAATGTATGTATTAGGCTTAAACAATTAAGGGTCTGTTTATTTCAACTGAAAACAGTTGAACTGAACTGAAAGTTTTTTTATGAAGGATTAATGGATAGCAAAATAAGAGAAGAGCTGAACTGAACTGAACGGATATTAAGCTGAAGTAAACAAGCCCTAATTATTGATCTATTTGTACACTACCAAAATCTTCTTCCTTTACGATGGTACATATTAACGACGAACTTAAACCCTGTCATAAATAGCCAAATAATAAGTTGTCATAAATAACTTGATTTTTAGTAACTTTATAATAATCAACAACAATAAAAAAAACTTTTATAACCGGATCGCGCCGAGAAAATTACATTTACGATGCACCTTTTTTACGATGAGTTTACATCTACGACCTTTTTCTACAACGGGAAAAATCATGCACGATAAAAGTTCCTGTCGGTTAAATAACTTCTTTTGTAGTAGTGATATAAATTAACAACATGATTAACTATGATTAGATTTAATTATTCTATTTGAATGGCATGCACTATTATTCCATCCATCAACATCCAATCATTTAATTTTAACTAAAACGTTTTGTCTATCCTTTGATAAACTACTGTTGCAATTGCATGTCCGATTGAACATAGGACCACTATTTTCTTATGGGAGACAATACTTCACAACCATTTGGAAAAATGTGTCTACTCACTACTGCAATTATATCATATATAATGAATATATAAGTGTGTACATCGTAGAATTGTTCCAAAAGATAACTCTAACAGAGTAATTTAACAGTTTAACAGATAAACACAATTGTTGCAACGTAACATCTAATTTTAATTTGTCGAAGATGCCCCAAATGATTTGGAGAGGGGAATATATATATATATATAGCTAGCTTTATAGCAAATTATCAACTAAGCTAATTTTAATTTGTCGAAGATGCCCTTATAATTATACTACTTCCGTAATCTTTTACTTGCAACAAAAGAATATTTTATATCTCCCAAATAATACCCCTTTATTGCAAGTAAAAGATTACAAAGGTAGTATTAACAATCAATCAAATAATAAAATCGTAATTAGAAAAAAAGTTTACTCTTGTGGAGGAGAAGAGATGATGACCACAAAATAAAGAAGGCAGTTGAGAATCTATATCTCACATATTACTGGTAGAAAATGATTGGTAGTGACACGTGGTGGCCTAATAATGAAGGACCTCAGCAAGTGTGGTATCATAAAACATAACATGTGGTACTTCTGGATACGTTATCCTGCCTGACGTAACCAAATATAATTACAGTGCTAATATTATATTGTATGCTTCTACACTAAGATTATCATAATGATTTATTTATTTAATTATTTTCTTAATTGCATGAGTTTCATAAGTATAATATTATACTCCTTTGTCCGTTCCTAAATATTTGATGCGTTTGAAATCTTAACACTATTTATAAAATAAAAGAAATTTTTACTTTATATGATTATATAGGGTATTGTTTAATTCGTGCCACGAGTACAATATTAATATTCAATTATTATAATTTTTACATATACACAACAAAAGATACTTAAGACCAAACAAGTACATTAACATATGTGCAAATCAAAACGTATCAAATAAATAGGAACGGAGGGAGTAATGACTTAATCATGAAAGTGGCTTTATGGTGCTCCCACTTGTAAATTTATCTTATCTATTCAACGTATCATCAACGCAAAGATTAATGGCAAATGAATTATAGTATAGAAGGAAAACAATTGACACATATATATGTGTCTATTGTGAGTAGTTTTTTTAATGAGGGTCTGTTTACTTCAACTGAAAATAACTAAACTGAACAGAATTGATTGAAGCTGAACTGAACTGAAAGTTTTTTATGAAAGATTAATAAATAGCAAAATAAGGAAAGAGCTGAACTGAACTGAACGGAGCTTAACTGAACTGAACGGATTTTAAGCTGAAGTAAACAGGCCCTGAGTCTTAACTTCAGAGATTATTTGGAATCTTATGTAATGGACTTATAATGTGATGTTAGACATTTATTCATAACTAATTTGACATAAATTCATTATGTAATGAGTATTAACTTTGACATAGCTAGCCACAGAGTGAGTTTTGGATTTTCAAACTTTTACCCGTGACTATAATATTTGTATACTCCGTATATGGTTTAATTTTATTCGTTGTAATGATGATTTTTTACTATTCTCACTTTTTTTTTTCAACGGTTGTGCAATGGTAAATGCTAAACTTTGCCGCACCATTAACTACATAATGTTTATTTAATTTTTGTTTTGGGTTACATTAATGGAAAAATGAGGTTACTAGAATAAAGAGAGAGTTTCTCTAACAAATCAAAAAAATAGTGTTACACATACAAATAAGTAAGTTTAATTATTAACAAAGTAATGAATGCAATATGGGCTAAGGACGAACATGTAAAAATAAAGTACATGACTCTCAAAACCTTGAGCATTATTAAGTCACTGAAATCAGCTTTTTAAAATAAAATTAAGAGATATCACATTTGCTAACTCTTTGTCTACATAATCAGGCAAGGTTCCAAAAATAACCAATAAAGTAAAACAGATGGAGTCGTTGAATACACCTGATATTAAGCTTTATTGAGCTTGACATCCAACAAAGAGTACCAGCTAGCACCAAAAAGTGGTACTTCATTTCATTAATTAAGCATACTAATCACATATTAGTTTCTAGATTTACTAGATAATTGAACAATAGTATATGTCACAATCATTTCTTTGTATGGTCCCTTCCACAATGATCAACGGAGGATTCCTCTCAGCCAAACAAATAATCTATAATTAGGAAGTCATTAATTTAGTGCTTTGTAACTGTATAAATTAAAGAGTACAAACAAATTAAAGAGAAGCAGTGAAAATCTTTCAATTCCTAACCTATATCTTCCACAGTTCCACCCATTCCCAAAAATTTAATATTTCTCAATTTAAACGAACTCTATAAATTGCACTAAAGTTAACTGTAGAGTCTCATACATGTATTAATTTGGAACTTTTACAAGATAGATTTATACGGGTACTAAAGTTTACTTCGTAGTAATTTATAATTTTTCGAATCAGGGTGAATTATTTTAATTTACGAAATTATCATATGACTACGATTAATATAATAATTGCATATAGCGTATGACTACGATTTACAACATAAAAGACGTCATATGACTAAATATCATCGATAATTTATATCATACAAGATTTGTGGCATAAAAGATGTAGTATACTAATATGATGAACAATTAAATTAATACCATCGATTATTCTTCGATCAAAACCTACTTTGAAAATGAATCATGTATCTCCGTGTTTCTATACACATATGTAGCTAGAGCAAATTGATATTGAAGGGATGAAATAATTGAAATTTATCAATGACATTCAGTTTCAACTATAAAATACATAAAAGGAGATGTGATAATATATCTTTAAGGAGTTTCATCAATCATCGATGCAATGTAACTTTTGGAATGCCTGGTACAAAAATAAAATAAAATAGGTTTGTTGTTTACTAAAGTGCATATTTTTTAGGGTTAAGAAGATTGTACTTCAAATTAGATTCTTTTTAGTATTAGCAATGTAATAAGTTAATTATTACTTTTTAGGATCATAATGTGATAATTCGCCATATGATAGTTTGAGTTTACCACAATGGATTGAGGCATTTGTTATAAAATCTAACAACTTTAATAAGACTTCCGATCAAGAAACAAGCTTCTTACATTTCAATTTTATAAATGGTGAATCAAATAATTCTTCTACTTCAACTATAAGGATATAGGACAAACTATGCATTGATCCAAACATATTTATGGGAAAAGAAAAGGCCAATTTAAGGGCGGACCCCAATTATACACTATTTGGCCGATAAAACTTCAAATTAAATTAAATGGAATATCAAATATGAGAATTTGCTATTATTAATCACGGCACGTTAAAGTTCACAGCCCATGCTGATACCATTACCGTCACCAATGTGTAGCCCCAATCAATTAATATGTATATAGGGCTCAACCTACTAATCTAATGAGGCCCTTTGAATTGGATGAAGGGGGACAATAGTGGTCCATGCAACCATAAAAATTTGATGATGATAAACAGCAATACTATCAAAGGACCTTAGCCAATCAATAATTAATATCATCATATCGGCTACCCTCAGTAATAGTAAGTAGTATATGTTTGTTGTAAGAAAATTATTAATTCACCACACACATAAAACATATATTTACACATTTAAATGATGTATAAAACATTTAAAAGTATTTTCTATAAGAAATAGTTTTAAAAAAATAGGGTCAAATAATAAGGAATACGAGTCTGTATTTTACTATCCTAAAAGCTATATATGATCAAGCGTTATGGATAAGAACTTAAAAAAAAGAAAACATTATTAATGAACCTAAGCATCACTGAATGACTAACGACGAATACATTTCAACGGAAAATCACTTTCAAAAATGCATAAACACTTCACAAAGGGCATAACTCAAGTGATTTGCATCAAAATTATGCAAATTCACAAAAAAAATATTCTCTTGACCCCTCCATATATAGCCTTAGTCCCTCAAAAACTAGTGGTAATATTCTCTCCTTTGATTGCTTACCACATGTTAGAGTGTTAACTCCTTATCACCAAAAAAAATTTAGCAAAAATGGTCAATATCACCAAATTAAAGACAATGACATACATGTGAGCTGCCAAAACAAAGTTTTTTCCACCACTTTGAATTCATTCATATACTAGTAGATAACAAACACTCAGAAAGAAAGAAAGAAAGAAAGGGAAAAGGAAACACTAGAGAAACAAATAAAAGAAAGGGAATTGAAGAAAGAAAGAAGCTTAAAATCATGAGTCAGTGTATAGTACCTAATTGGAATCTAAGTCATCACCAAAGACAAGACCTTAACCAAACACAAGAAGGAAGTAGATCTTCTTCTCACGTTGACTTTAGTTCTCTTCACAATAACCAGTTTCATCCACCACAACATCAGCACCATACTCAAAGCTCCTCTCAGCTTGTTTCCATGTATGAACTATTTTGAGTCTTTTTTTATTATTGTTTGTCTGTTACGGGTAATAAGGTTGCGTACATCTGAACAATCCTTGACACTCTCGATAGAGAGCTGTCAAGATGGCCTCATTGTTGTTATTAAATCATGCATTCAAATACTCATACTAATCAAAGTTGTGTTGGTAATAATATATTTGTCTTATGGTTTTCTTATTATATAAGTATAGTCTAATACTCTAATAATTTAATGTTTGTTGTTTATGAATTGTAAGCATATGTTTGTTTTGTTAAGGCAGAGGAATTGGTTTTATTTTATTTATTTTTGGAGTTGAAATTCCTGAGTGCTGTCATAGTCTAAGTTTGTTATGCAATAAATATGCAGGTCAAATTTTGATGTAGCAGCAGAACTAACATGGGAAAATGGGCAAATAGCCATGCATGAGCTAGGAAGCATATTCCCATCTGCAAGTAACACAAACACTTCCTCCCCAATGAAGGGCACATGGGGTGGAAGCGTAAATAGGGCCGGAGACACGCTAGAGTCCATAGTCCACCAAGCGACTTACTACAACAACCACCTAAGCCCGAATTTTATGTCTACTTCAGGACCTCATCAGCATTCAAGTCATCAGAGCATCGAAAATGGAGGCTCATCAGTTGTGGCCTCTTCTGGCAGGAAATGGGCTGAGAATTCCGGACATATACAAACACCAGCAGGTCCACCGCCTCCTCCCCCTGTCCTGCTGAAAAAGCGCACACGCTCTGAGTCTGAAAATTGTGCAGGACGGTGCATCAATGATCATGAGATTAGCGCTTGTGCTAGTGCAAACGCTGCGTTTTGCAAGGATAGTAACGCCATCAACAACAACAACAATAATAATAATACCATTACTACAAATAATAATGACACTACGATGATGACATGGGCGTCTTTTGAGTCTCCCAGGAGCTGTACAAGAACTAAAACTACCACTGATGAGGACTCGGCTTGCCAGGGTGGATCGGTACTTATCTTCTGTCCCATCTTATCCCTCATTTTTAGCCTTATGCAATAATATTATTGGTAAGAAATTGAACAAATTTAATATCATTATTAATTTTCTATATCTTCTAAAGATATATAAATTGCTCTCAGATTCTGATGAGATGCACATTTCTGAACTATCATGCTTGTACCTGGTGTTTTTTTATCAGTTTTCCAATCCTTTGACATGTAATTTAAATTTTTCGCATTATACTTCTTTTTTCTCCCCTAAAGGATTCGATCATTCGATTGAGTTACCTTTACACAGTTAATCACATAATCACAAAGTTTAAGTTGTATATAGCTCGCAAATTTTCAGCCAGAAAGTAAACAACTTTCCTTTACACTTTCTACAGGAAAACCAAGAGGAAGAGCGCGAGACTAAAGAAGAGACAGGGCGATCATACACAACAAGAAAAGGAAGGGCAGCTGCTGTTCATAATCAGTCTGAGAGGGTAAGTCATGATCAACAATTCCTCATCATAGGCTAGAAATTTTATATTTTATAACTGTTTTTACTACTCAACAAAAACAATTTTGATTTTATGCACAGAAATATTCATCGTTTTCTGGTACAAATGCAAAATAGCATACCTGATATGACTGTAATTCTGCTTGCTCAAAAATATATTACAGCGACGAAGAGATCGCATTAACCAAAAGATGAAAGCTCTGCAGAAGCTAGTTCCCAATGCCAGCAAGGTAACAAAATTTGTGATTTTTTTTTTTTCCATTCGTTTAGGCCTTGTTCTCTTAAGCTGAGTTCGATGAAGTAATTAGCATTGTTTTACACTATAAACTAATTTAGGATGATTTTAGTGGTCAAATCTGTGAAGAGAACAAAGGCTTAATACACCAATTTTCTTTTCCTTTGTACTGAATTTCAGTCTGAATTGAAACAGACCGATAAAGCATCAATGTTAGATGAGGTTATTGAGTATCTAAAGACGCTACAAGCACAAGTTCAGGTGATGACTAATGCAAGACTTATGCCTCAGCTTATGATGCCAATAGGAATGCAGCAACACTTGCAGCATATGTCACTTCTTGCAAGAGTAGGAATGGGAGCCGGACTAGGACTAGGCATGCTCGATACAACTAGCATAGCCACAACCAACCTGACAACTCCGACAATATCCCCAATGATGAATCCCTCTCAGGTTGCCACTGCTACCTCAGCGTTTGTGCCACCTGCCTTTGTTGTTCCTCCGATGATTCCAGCACCTGCGCAGCAGACAAATCCTGCAGAACCTGGAACTAGTAATTCTTCCAATTTACAGGATCCATACAGCACACTACTTGCACAGGTAATGTGTTACTGACTGCTTTTTTTATTTTTTAGTGGTCATTAATTTACAATTTTCACCACTTCCATTGCCAAAATAAGAAGAAACTATTGTCATTACACACTTGAAACTTTTCTAATGACGAAAAACCTTTGAGTTTGAGACTAAGGTTATTTACCATATGCAGTCGAACAACCATATGCAGTCGAACCAAATGTGTAATGACAATAGTTTCTTGAAACTATTGTCACCACTTCCACTTCCACTTCCATATGCAGTCGAAAAACCAACAAACAACCATATGCAGACGAAACTATTGTCACCACTTCCACTTCACCAATTTTACTGAAGTGAAGTGGTTATTTATTGGTAAACCGAACATTACTGAGTATGATTGTTTTTTTACTAATCAGAACTATTTTGAGATAAGGCTGTGTTCTCTTCACCAAATCAGATTGTATATGGCATCAACTAGGCTAAAATCATTAGAAAAATGCCTTTCTATTATTGCCTTCTGCTCAAAGGCCAGTGATTGATTAAGTCCACTATGTTTACTTGCAGTCTATGAATATGGAATTCTACAATAGAATGGCAGCTTTACAACGACAACAACAGCAGCAACAGCAACAACAGACAGCAACACAACCAACAAACAACCATATGCAGTCGAACCATCATGCTCAACGAAGTTGAGACGATTGTTTATCATCTAGAGGTTTTGTTTAGCTGGCTTTTAGAGCAGTTTTGGCAAATGTATATGGTTTAGATTATTAGTTAATGATGATTATCAACTGTCTTTTTTTTCTTCCAATTTTTTGCTCTCAGTTGTCATAAATATAGCTATTCTATTACATGTATCATGTTGTATACAATAGAACCATCAAGATTACATACAATAAAAGGAAAGTAAACCATTGTCCAGAAACATGCTCCTGCTTTTCTAAATTATATACAATGTAATTTATTATTCTCATATTCTTCAGCTTACATTAACACTGATGTAACAGTTTGTAAAATGCAAACCAGTACACTAACCCATGAAACTATAAACTAGAATGAAAACCAAAGTACAAAATCCCATCATTATTATCATACCTTAGCAATTTTCACAGGGGCTACCAACCCCAACCCTCCACCTTTATATAGGCTTGGGATGGCAATGAGTAAAACTGTAGTCGGATATTATGAAAGTCATATTGTTAAAAGAAAAATAGACCAACCTTATCACAAGGTGAAGGACAACACGACAAAGTCTTAGTCCTAATATAATTTGGCGGTCGGCTAAGCATAAAATAATAGTTTAAGAAAATCGCAAAAGTAATCGGCACAATAAAGTGAAAGACACAAAAGAAAAAAAAAACAAGCAAAGGATAACTCAACAAGATAACACACTTAGTTAACCAATAATTCAAAGCAGAAATATCTTGTCTTTGAAACTTTTTATGCTTTTTAAAAGGACAAAACTATAGAAGGTAGGTTGTGTCTCCCATTAATCCTCCACCCTTGTCCAATATAGAAACCAAATTAAAAGTCAACATTATTTAATTCTTCAGTCTATTTCTATAATAATTATGCAATTGAATAGTGTGTGAATAGAATGGGTTGGAACTTTGAAGGTGGTGGAGTGAGGTGTTTACTCTAGGCTCCAAGAATGAACCTACAATTTGGGGGTGAGGACCATAGATGTTCTTAAGTTTAAGTTCCAATTTTGAAACCATATAACCCTCAAAAAAGTACAAAACTTTATATCGGACTATCTGGTCGTCAACTCTATTATTAGTTGGAGTGCTGAACTTAAAAAGAAAAAAAAAATCAGAGAAAAGATAAAATTTATTTGACATTAGAAAAGGTTCGTACAAAAATACACAAAAGTTCATTAGTGATATAGGAGATGGCATGATAGAAGACTTGCTCGACCATACGAATTTCAATCCTAATTATTCTTTAAACAAAAGATAGATGATCTAAGAGTTTCGATTCTAGAACTCAATGTTGCCTCAAGAAAAGCATAACTCCTTTCATTGTATTTCCTTTTCGACATCGATTTGAGTGGCTTGGAATGCATGAAAAAGGCAAAGGGAGATATGGTTTAAGAATCACTTACGGAGCAAGTAGAAGGCTAGATTAACCAGAAACTTTACTTTTGGAGAAGAAAAAAAGGTAACATAAAATTTTATCCTACAGAATCCATTTTGAGACCATTGCATAAACAGGACCATCTACATTTTAGTCCTCAGAAGATACACACCACAATTTTGATATGCTCATCATAATTGTGGGACCATTGATAAATATCATACAAGGAAAAAAAAAAAATTAAAAATATAAATAATTGTATGACTATGATAAATTGGACTATCCAACATTGTAGGCAACAGACAGGCAGCAACTACTACAAGTACAGAAGTTAATATGAAGATGAAGACTTTAGTACTGAAGTAGATTATCATCTGAGCTGTAATATGGGGACCACTGAGAGCAACTTAGTTGACTACTAAAAGCAGCTTATTAAAGGGGTAAATAACTAAATATGATCTAGATTGTGTGGTCTTTTATTCAGATTAATCACCTAAATTTAGATAACAACCTTTAAGGGGTTCCAAAATCGGGAACACTGCTTGTGAACTTCTTTGTCGGATAACCCAAAAAGGAAAACGTTATTGGATTAAGGAACAAATAGGATAACACAAATTTGTTCTTCTCTAGCCCCTCTTTCTACTCTAACAGCACGGAAAATTTTCAGCAATTATATGCAATAAAAACGACGGTCTAGAAGGTCTTTGTTCCGAGCATGGATGTAGACCACATGTAACATATATATAATACTTAAATTTTGTCCAAGCTAGATCAGTACTCTGGTTATTCAGAAGTGGATGATACAGATCGCAATTTGGGGTACATATGATGAAGACAAAGAAGGCCCTCCAACATAAATCTAATCAACAAGTGGGTGCACAATTCACAGAATTATGTTCTACAACAGTTGACAATATGTTGACAGTTAATTTTCTGATAGAGTACTTTCACAGAATTATTACTGGTCTTGATTTGGAGGATTTTGTGAAAGAAATGGTCCAGAGTGCCTGGCCAATATGACGTTTTAAAGACCACCTCATTATTTGGCCCACTTGCCCTGGCTAGTCGGCTACNGGCATGATAGAAGACTTGCTCGACCATACGAATTTCAATCCTAATTATTCTTTAAACAAAAGATAGATGATCTAAGAGTTTCGATTCTAGAACTCAATGTTGCCTCAAGAAAAGCATAACTCCTTTCATTGTATTTCCTTTTCGACATCGATTTGAGTGGCTTGGAATGCATGAAAAAGGCAAAGGGAGATATGGTTTAAGAATCACTTACGGAGCAAGTAGAAGGCTAGATTAACCAGAAACTTTACTTTTGGAGAAGAAAAAAAGGTAACATAAAATTTTATCCTACAGAATCCATTTTGAGACCATTGCATAAACAGGACCATCTACATTTTAGTCCTCAGAAGATACACACCACAATTTTGATATGCTCATCATAATTGTGGGACCATTGATAAATATCATACAAGGAAAAAAAAAAAATTAAAAATATAAATAATTGTATGACTATGATAAATTGGACTATCCAACATTGTAGGCAACAGACAGGCAGCAACTACTACAAGTACAGAAGTTAATATGAAGATGAAGACTTTAGTACTGAAGTAGATTATCATCTGAGCTGTAATATGGGGACCACTGAGAGCAACTTAGTTGACTACTAAAAGCAGCTTATTAAAGGGGTAAATAACTAAATATGATCTAGATTGTGTGGTCTTTTATTCAGATTAATCACCTAAATTTAGATAACAACCTTTAAGGGGTTCCAAAATCGGGAACACTGCTTGTGAACTTCTTTGTCGGATAACCCAAAAAGGAAAACGTTATTGGATTAAGGAACAAATAGGATAACACAAATTTGTTCTTCTCTAGCCCCTCTTTCTACTCTAACAGCACGGAAAATTTTCAGCAATTATATGCAATAAAAACGACGGTCTAGAAGGTCTTTGTTCCGAGCATGGATGTAGACCACATGTAACATATATATAATACTTAAATTTTGTCCAAGCTAGATCAGTACTCTGGTTATTCAGAAGTGGATGATACAGATCGCAATTTGGGGTACATATGATGAAGACAAAGAAGGCCCTCCAACATAAATCTAATCAACAAGTGGGTGCACAATTCACAGAATTATGTTCTACAACAGTTGACAATATGTTGACAGTTAATTTTCTGATAGAGTACTTTCACAGAATTATTACTGGTCTTGATTTGGAGGATTTTGTGAAAGAAATGGTCCAGAGTGCCTGGCCAATATGACGTTTTAAAGACCACCTCATTATTTGGCCCACTTGCCCTGGCTAGTCGGCTACGCCAATTTTACCGTCATTAGGTGGGGTTTTTCGAATCGAAAAAGGGGGGGGGGGGGATTACTGATTAGCTCTAAGTACACAATCAGCTCTACATAAGCTGAAACAATCCTTCACTACATATTTGCCATATTGATAAACATTGTTCATAAAAAGGCTTGTTTGGTCGCTTTTAATTAATTTCCATAGGTAATCAAATTCCATTGAATTGAATTTTCTTTAGCCTTGTTTGGTATGTATCAAAATTTTAATGTAGAGGAAGTCATAATTCATGTCAATCAGGATATAAGATAGGAATTTATTTAACCACCCTGACCTTGGTCATTCACAAAACCTAGGATTTTGAAATTCTCACATAACAACCAAACATATACTCCATAGGAATTTTATATTGGAATTAATTTTCATTAATTCTTAAGCTAACCAAACATTACCAAAGAGTTACTCCATCGTCGGAGATGTTATATGGTACAACCAGTCCCATTGTCGTCGGTAAGAATTTCGAAACAATCATTATTCATGAGCAAATGTAATGATTGGATGGAGGAAATGAACAGAAGAGCTCCATCACCATGGAACTCTTCTTGATAACTGACAGGCTGGAAAGATATATGGTATTTGGTATTATCAGGGTGGTTGGTGCAAACTGCAAAGCTGCAGCCTCAATTATCATAGTGATGCCCACATCTTCCCCCACAAAATTTTATGGGCTTCCAGTTCTTCATTTAATATCATAATTCCTGAAATTTAAATCCATCAATCTCTTGCATAAAATAGATTAATAGTATTTTTTAAGTCATTATACTATAGGTGCTAAATCTTTGTTATAGTTAACAGATGTTGCCAAATAATGCAGCTAACAACTGATATATATAGAAGTATTATGTGAAACAGTTTAAGGTTGGTATTTCTATTATAGCTTCTCTTTTGCAATAGATGATTAGATGTATCTAAGATAGTGTTTTTGAGACATGATGTAAAGGCTTGAACATACATTTTTTGGATGTTTTATTCAATTGCTAAGACAATTATTAGCAGTTTTCTACCTTTTCCTTCTTCAAGTGGATTATTAGCATTTGTCTAATTATTGGGAGAAGTTTTGATTGTTTTTCTAATTATGTGGATGACCACAAGAAATGATGATTTGTGGTTCATGTAGCCGACCCCAGTTTCGGGATTAAGGCTTCGATTGATTGATTGATATGATTGGGAGAAGTTTTGATTCATAAAATTTTAGGCACTTGATAAAATTATAAATAAGGTTTGGAGAAATGATATTGAAGCTTACGCTGTAAAAGGGAAATATTCAATGCTCTACTACCAGAGAGAAGTGTTAAGCTCAATTTCCCTCTCCTTACCTTAAGATATTCGATGAACTACTTTGTTAATTACACTAAATTAATTAGGAATCGTTTGTCATTTATCACGCTATCCTAACTTCTCATAATTAGAGGGAAACTGTTAAAAAACATTCTTGGCATTCAAAGATTAAGACTTTCTCTAGTAATAAGAAGTTGAAATGTTATGCAAACTGTGTAGTATTATTATTAAGGATAAAAAAATATAAATGATGGAAAAAGAAGCCTACAAAAACAATCACAATTACATATTATGAAACCCCAAAAAAACACATCTTTTCAGATCAAACAGTTAGGCTTAGAATTGCATCACCTGTATAAACCAAGAAATTGGCTCCGAATTTCTTGCCCATTACAGCAATGTTGTATATCAAACAAATACATACATCTTCCATTAAAGGGACTGTGGGGGAAAAATGGAAAACACAAATGTGATATCTTCACACCATGTCACCCCATTTTAAAACTGTACATAAGAAAGCTGTATATTACTTACCATTGTTCAGCAAGTCAATAAGCATTAGTGTCAACCATACGTTTGTGATCACGAAGAGACATCACGGTTTCAAAAGCGCCTACCAAAGCTTTCACCTTACTTTTCCTCGTCTTGACAAGCTTGCTTGCAGTCTCTTCGATCACATTGTTCAAATCAACATCATCCTTTTTCTCTGATGCCTCTTGGTGTCTTAGACGAACTTTCTCAGGTCCAGGTTTGCCATCATTTGGTTCATTGACTATATCACTGTCGCTTCTCAATTTCCTATCACCCTCAGCCTTGGCATTGTTGTCCTCACCCGAACTCCGTTTTTTAAATCGGAGTTTCTTAGGAGCACTGTTTGCAACCTGAAGAGCAACAACAGTTCCTCTCTTGAATTTAACCTTCCAAGCTGAATCATCTTTCTCTTCAGGTTGATTCTTCTCTTTCCTCTTTGGCTTTATTTTCGGCTCCAAAGTTGATTTTGCTCTTGGAATGTTTGATTTGGACCGACCACCTTCTCTCATTGAATCATTCTGTTTGGTATTTTTGAAGTCCAGACTTTTCATTCGATGAGTAACAGCTGACTTCACTCTTGCTAAGCCGGTTTTCGGTCCCTCATCTTCTGTTTTCACACCAATTTGTTTCGTCTTTGACACAACAGTTTTCTTGGTTCCCTCTGAACCTTGATGCACCACTCCCCGATGGTGAGAGGATTCTCGAGATGAAGAAGACAACTGACAGACCCCACTTCCTCTCCGCTTACCATCATTTGATTCTGGGGTTTTGCTGGCACGAGTTGCCTGAGGAATACTATGCAAAATTCCACCACGAAGACTAGTACTCAGAGTCTTTTTTGCTGGTTTCGTGCTGGAATTTGGTTCAATCATATACAATGTTTTCTCAGGAATGTCATCATGTCCATCACCTTTGTCTTCTTTGGGATTAAACTGAATTTCTGAGCGCAAAAAACTCCTGCGACTCTTGTAAAGTTTAGCTTTCAAGCTTGGAGATTTCTTTAGGGGTGTCTTTGGAGAGTTATTCATTGTCTCCTTTGCTTTGATTCCTCCCCTTATGCGCTTGGTTTTTCCAACTTCTTTCTTTACTGAAGTCTCTGGAGAGCTTGACTCTGTTGCTTTGACCTCCTTTTCACCCTGGATACAGCTGCCTTCTTTTTTCTCTGTCTTAAATTTTTTGTCGTTTTTAGCCGGCTTTTCCTGCAAATTCGAACTTTGAATCATAGTTTTCTTGACAGCTTGTTTGTCAGTCTTAATGCTGCAGGAATTTCCAGGACTTGGTGGCTTTATGTCACTCAGCAGGTGCATCATCTTTGATCTCTTTAGGTCATTCTTAGGAAGACTATTTTCCTCCACACGTATAGGAGGAGATTTCTCTGGAGGAGATAGGCGCCGGTTTAGATCTTTCTTCTTATTTGCTTTCTCTGCCACAGACTTTTCCACGCTATTGTTAGCTGTCTTCATCGAAGGCTGAGCTTCTCTGATTCCTCCCAATGACAGTCTTCTGGTCTTCTTTTCCGAATCATGTTTATGGCCATATTTACAGAGATCATGGCAGGAACTAACAGAATTACTAAGATAACGGGAACGGACATTGAACTTGTGATTTTGTCCAACAATAACTAAAGCAGGGCTTTTTCTTGGCTGGCCCGAAGCAGAACCCGTTTCTTCAGCTGGGGATTTCTGTACAAGCACAGGCCCTGCAATATTACCACTGCCTCCTGAATTTTCATCAACTTCCTTAATTGCAGCATCATTAGCTTCGTCATCCAACTTATCCATTTCTTTCTTGTCAACAATGTCAGAATCCAATTTACTCTGATAACTGCTGTTATCATTAGCTTCCTTGGCTGGTGGTACAACATTCATTGACATATTTTCACTTTCCAGCTCCATATCTTCTTCAGCAGCTATAGCCTTATCATCTTTTTCCTCAGACATTGTTGACAAGAGAAGTGGATGAAGATACACGACTCTGAAGGATTAATAATTATATCAGAATCCATAAAGTGCATAAACATTAACAATATTATCAGGATTCACTGAGTACACATAGCAATCAGTGTGTATTAGACTATTAAACAGAGAAGATTATCAATTTATCATCCTATGAAACAGTAATGCATACAGAGATATGAATTATACAGAGACTGGTCGCAGACTCGCAGCTAACAAATTTGTGGAGTTTTGTGACAGAATATATTACTACAGGAATGTTATGCATAAAACTAAAAGTTCATCCCGTTTCTCCATAAATCAGATTCAGATATACATTCTATTTAAAAATTCATTTCCAAACAACATAACGAATATCAAGAGTGCACCACTATTCAATTGGCCACTTAAAAAGATAAAGATTACACCATAATATAGGAAGTTAAGTCATTTTATGAGCTAACAGTACAGTTTTATCTTTATGACACTTTTAACATCTTACAAAGTGATACAAAAAAAAGCAAAAGAAAACAGCAAAATTCCATATTTAACCATCAATCCATCATAACTTCACTAGCTCCGTGGAATTTTTGGATTAGTAATCATTATGCAACACTAATTGACTTAAAAAAGAGCATTAGGTGAAGCCAAAAAAAGCCACAGCAACATAATTTCATATTACGTAGAACGCACTGAGTCACTGCATAGTAAGGCCAAGTACATTTACCCTTCCCAAAAATCAGCTATAGTTAGGCTTCAAAAAATTCCATTTTACTGTCTTTATTTGCCTCCTACAGGTGATATGGGATAATGTTCCCTTAAAGCTTTGTGCAAGACAGTGTTGCAGCTAAAATTTCACGAAAAAGTCGAATGTTGCACAGCTCAACTCAGGTCAAATCAAGTAACCAACGCCTATTTCCGCTCACAATGTTGGTACATAAAGAAAAATAAAAACTACAGAGTACTTTTTTCTTTTCGAAAGTGGTCTCCATTTTTTAATTCCAAACCATGATCAATGTTAAATCTCAAAAAGGATCCATAGAATCCATTTTTCGGAATCCATTTTTCTAAAAGGCAAATTCCAATTTCCAATGCAAGTGAAGATACAACAAACCTAATGAAGTTCTACATTTCATATTCTAATGTTCTTCCATGAATCAATTAGCAGGAGAAAATTTTCAATATACGATCCGAGATAAAGTAGAGCCGTAAAGGGTTGACGAAAATGATTCGAGTAATAACACAAAAGATTAATAAAAAGAAATTCTCTAAATCAGTTATGCAATATTCGAAGTTGCATCAAACTTTTTCCAAGTGAAATGTTTTAATCAGATTGATAATCAAACATAATAAAAGTCTAACAAGTTAGTAAAGACAGAAATAAATAGGCTGTAGAACAGCTGTTTGATTCCAACACAATGAACCCTACATTATATTGCCAAAAATTACCCTACATTTTAATATAAATCATCTTATAATATAATACAGTAAAAAAGTAACTCCATCAATTAGCAATCATGCTCCAATATAGTACAATATATGAAAAATCACAAAATCAATGAAGAAATCAAGGTAAATTTACCAAATACTTTGATACTCCAATATAATTCTTGCAATAAGATGCAACTAGTAGATATACATTCATCTAAAATCAAAGGGTTTTGACCATAATTAAAGAAAAATGATCATATCAAAAGGGTAAGAAATTAACCCAAATACCCATTTAGCTATTAGTCAACAATTTAATCCATGAAATCATAAAATTAAAATCTCAATTAAAAAAAATGATTCTTGAAATCAAAATGGATGATGCGATCATGATTTTCATACCATCAAATGAAGTAGAAAAAAAAAAAAAAAAAAAAAGGTACTTTGGGATTTGTAACAAGTGATCAAATCACCCAATTCACATACAATCATTACAATAAAAAAGAAGGAAACAAAATAAAAAAAATAAAAAAAAACCCAATTCAAGAAAAAATTAAAAAAAATCATAATAATTATTGATTACTAACATAACACAAAAACCCCATTTCTAATTAGCAATCAAAATGATCAAAAAATCAGTTAATCAATTAAAAGAAATCACAAAAACCCAAAATCAAAGATGGGTTTTTTCAGCTGAATTTGATCAAACCCCAGATTTAGGAACAAAATAAAAAGATTAAATTTTACTTAAATAAAGAGTAAAAATAAATACATAAATAAGAAAAATGGTACCTTTGAAGAAAAATTGACCCAAGAAAGAAGACAGAAAATAAAAAGGGGATAAAAATCTGGAATTTATATTAAAAGGGTTATTTTTAGAGAGGTTTTAGGAATAATTTGCAAATGCAAGGGTGTAATTAAAATGATGAATGTATGAATGAAGAAGAAGAAAGTTTATGACTTGGAGAAAACGTGTTTAGTTTTTGTGTTAATTTTTGTAACAAATTTTTTATTTTGGGTATTTTTTTATTTATTTTAGGAATAATTATTATTATTATGATGAACAAAAAAGGAAAAAATAAAATTGGGGTCCCGCCAAAAGAAACGGTTTAATTAAAGGGAAATAATTTATTTTTGTGGTGTGTTAAAGTGATGAAGTGGGGTTAATTAGGGGGTTAATTGAAGTTTAATGAAGTGATTAGTGTGTAATTATGGGAATGTGAGGGTGGCATAGAGAAAGAATCAAGGATTAAGGGGGTGTTTGGTTTGGTGGGGAAAGAGAGGGAGGTTGGCAATCTAGCATAGTCTTTGTTGACATATGAAGTAGTCATTCATTTGGTGAGAAGGTGGTGGTTGACTGGTTGTTGAGTTGATTTGTCATAAGCTTGGATTTTTATTATGTTTATTAGGTATTTAATAAAGTTAATTGATTTTATTTGGATAATCTAAGAAATCACTGTGATATGTATAAATAGTAAATCACATTGCGTTTTCGTAAATAAGTAAAAAACTTTATTACCATGTTACCCCTTGAAATTCATATAAAAAGACAATCTTACCTCTAAACATATTACCTCAAAATGCCATTGTAATATGCAATTTTGCATATCACTGTGACTTACTAGTCATTCCTCATTTTATTTTGTTGTTGTTTATAGGTTGAAATTACTTAAGCAATTCTAGATTAGTAACTTATCGCGCATACTCTTAATTCTTTTCTTCCACCACCTCCGCATCAGGCATAGGAAAATCACGCTCACTTACTCTGCGTGACTTTTACATACCCATTAGTAATAATAATAACAATGAAAAATTAACGTTCATGAACATGGTGGTCATTTCATTGCCATATACTATTGCCAATGGTCATTGTAGCATGAGTAGGGATGAAATCTAGTTTGTGTCAGGAGAAGATTGAGCCATGGAATTCTTGTTAATGTTGATTATCATTTTGTTTGTGAATGAGTTGCACATGATGAATTGATGATAGTTTTGCTAATCGCTACATATCTCTCTTAGTTTTAACTTACGGATATTTTTACTTAGGTCACCATATGTGACTAGTATTGAGTTTTTGAAGTTCAATTGTCACATAATTTCTCTTGTACAAATTGAAGGGTATCATAGAGTAATGGTATGTAGGGCATTATTGTAAATAAACTTGCATGGGTGGTTGTATTATACGAGTATACGACTCTCATATTAATATAATGTCAAGCCTATCATACTTTGTAAGTTGTCTCATTATCTTCGCATATACAATTATGAAATTATATGAGCATTAAAAAAAAGTATAACTAAAAAGACTAAAACAAAATCATTAGGTCCATTAAGATGTACAATATTGCTCATTCCATCCCTCGTAAAGTTTCTAATTAGTAATTATTAGTCAACTACAGTAATCTACTAAAGCTTCTCCTAATAATTTTGATGACTAAATATACAAAATGGAACAATATTAGAGGCCAAAAAATAATGTTATGGTCCCTAGTTTATTAATTACTAAACTTTGATGATGTATTAGTCATTTTCTTCACCTAAAAAATTAGATTATTAATCATGGTTAACCCCATTATGTAATAATGACACACCACATGAAGATGAGACTGAATCATTTTCCAGCTTTCTTCACGTTGTTTTCATGCTTTGCTTTACTTAGTTTGTACACTCTCAAAACTCACTTCACTGTTTTGCAAAATTTAGTACACATTTCTCAAGTTCTCAGTTTGTTTGCTGTTGATTTATTTATTCGCTTTTAACTATTGACAATATTTATAATGTTCACTTCAATCATCGTATGTAATTAAAATGTTACATTCATATAATTAATACTTTATATGAGATGTCAAGGTCTCTTTTGTTATATTTATCTCAATCTTAACTTTTTAGATATTATGCCGTAACTTATTTATCAACAACTCAAGTTGAGCAATTAGGAATTCCTCTATTTTTTTGTGCACATGGGATGAGGTGAGGTTCCTTAATAAGTGATAGAGAATATTATTCTAATATTTTCTCATAGGTAATTTAGGATATATTTTGGTTGTAAATATATTGTATTGGACATGTTTCCTAACACAATTAGGATTATCATTATATGTAACTCTATATAAATTGATCAATGGAACACACTCCAATTTACGGAGTTTCGTAATCTCACATGGTATCACAGCCTAGGTTGTTTTTAGGATTTTATTATTTTCCTAAAATCTCGATCTTTCTCTTCCGCATCTATTTTTTTCTTGCACTATGACGAATACTGACTCTTCCAAAACTACACCATCTTCCTCGGACTATCATCCTGCGAATGCCATCAGTAACATCCGCAATGAAGTACCCGAAATCCTTGATCGCGAAAAGGGAAACTATGGAAGTTGGGTGGAGCTTTTTCAAATACATTGTCATTCTTGTAATGTTCTCGATCACATCGACCCAACGCTTCCTCGTCCTACGGATGTCACATCTACCCAATGGCTCCGTTTAGACTCTGTGGTGAAGAAGTGGATTTATAACACAATTTCAGCCGATTTACGAAACGCAATCTTGTACAAAGACGCCACGGCACAACAGACTTGGGATCGATTGAAGAACATATTCCAAGACAATGCTGAAATTCGCGCAATTTATTTGGAGAACGAGTTCAACAATCTGTTCGTCACTAATTTCCCAGACGTATCCTCTTATTGTCAAAAGTTGAAGGACATCCGTGACAAACTCTCCAATGTTGGCCAAGTCGTGAATGACAAAACCTTGGTCTTACACATGTGTGCCGGTCTCATCGACTCGGACTATGACGGAGTCGCTCAGTCCATCACCCAAATTAAACCACTGCTCGGTTTTAACGAGGCTCGTTCTCGCATTCTTCTCGAGGAAACGCGCCTCAAAGCCAAGGAATCGTCTGGCCTTGCTTTTCTTACCCAGCCGCCTTCCGCCGCCCAGAACGCCGGAGCTCTAGCAGCGGCAGCTTCGCCCGGCGGTCCCCAGCAGCAGCAGACTACACGCGGCAACAATGGAGGTCGCAATAATAAAGGGGGTAAAAACCAGCAGCGAAACAAAGGAAAAGGTAGGGGACGAAGCTCTCAATCGAATTCGTCTCAATATCAGCAGTCTTCCTTCAATGGGCCGCCTTCTTTTCAACCCAATCAGCAACAACTTTGGGCTTCCTTTCAGCAATGGGCCCAGCAATTTAATTGGGCTTGCCCACCTGCTCCTTTTCCAACCCGCCAGCCACAAGCCTCTCAACAGCCCGGTTTATTAGGCCGCGGGCCTCCTCAGACTTATATTGCTGGCCCACTCATGACACCTACGGAATTGGCATCCTCTTTCTCCACTATGACTCTACCAAATCCGGACAATCAATGGTATCTTGACTCTAGCGCGACATCTCACATGACACACAATGCAGGTAACTTCTCCTCCCTGTTTAATTCTAGCACTAAAATAATCATATTTTAGTTGGCAATGGTGGTCGCATTCCGGTAACCGGTTTTGGTCATAGTACCCTCCCCCCTCCCTATCCACAACTTATTCTCCGTAATGTCTTACTTACCCCTCACATTATAAAGAACCTAATTTCCATCCGAAAAATTACCATTGATAATTCTGTCTCTGTTGAATTTGATCCCTATGGTTTTTCTGTGAAGGATCTTCGCACGGGGAGTTTAATAACGAGGTGTAACAGTTCGGGGGACCTCTATCCAGTCATCACCAATTCTACTACTCCGTCAACTTGTCTAGCCACTTCTCTTTCTGCTATTTCGCCCATTACTTGGCATAATCGTCTAGGACATCCTGGATCTCCTATTTTCAATTTTCTACAATCGTCAAAATTAATCAAATGTGATAATAAGTTGCCATCCTATTTTTGCACTTCTTGTCCATTAGGAAAACATATTAGATTACCCTTTGATAATTCAAATAATGTTACCTTTTGTGCTTTTGACATTATCCATGCTGATTTATGGACTTCTCCAATTCGTAGTGTCAAAGGTCATAAATATTATCTTGTTTTATTAGATGATCATACTCATTTTGTGTGGACTATTCCTCTTGTGTCAAAATCTCAAGCTTTTCCGTCCTTTATTAATTTCCAAAAATATGTTGCAACCCAATTTGAACGGAACATTAAATCCTTTCAATGTGATCATGGCCGAGAATTTGACAACGGACCTTTTAAACAAAAATGTGTTGATCATGGCATAGTTATTCGCTTCTCTTGTCCTCACACTTCTTCTCAAAATGGCAAAGCCGAACGTATGATTCGTACCCTTAATAACATTAAACGTACCCTTCTTTTTCATGCCTCCCTTCCTCCTTCTTATTGGGTATATGCTCTTGAGACTGCTACCTATCTTCTTAATATTTTACCTACGAAAGCTCTAAAAAATAATACTCCGACATTTGTCCTTTTTCGTCGTGTCCCTTCTTATAATCATCTACGGGTTTTTGGTTGTCTTTGTTTTCCTAACCTTTCATCTACTACTCCTCACAAGCTCGCACCTCGCTCTGCACCTTGTGTCTTTTTGGGGTATCCTTTAGAACATCGTGGCTATCGATGTCTTGATCTCACTACTCATAAAGTCATCATTTCACGCCACGTCACTTTTGACGAACAAACTTTTCCCTTTAGCTCGTTGGAAAATTTCCAACTTTCTGATTATAATTTTCTGGACACTAATTCTCCTTCCCCTTTGCTGTTACAGCCCAATTTCATGATGGGCAAGCCCATTCCCTCTCCTCATCATGCCTCCCCTTCTCCCCTTGCAACTGGGCCTCCCCCTACAGCTGGCCCAAACACGCCCCCCTCCCCTTTATCTCCTCATCTCCAAACTCCCTCCCCAAACCTCACACCCACGGCCCAACCTGCCCCCCACAACACGGCCCACTCCCCTTCCCCCACCACGGCCCAGCCATTGTACACACCCCCCCACCGTAGGGGTGTCCTCACCACTCCACCCACGTGCCCGCCACCCTTATCACCACCAATGCAAACTCGTGCTAAGCATGGCATTTTCAAACCCAATCCTAAATATTCTCAAGCTCTCACCGTTCACTCTCCTACCCCACCACCACAAAGATCCCCTATTCCCAAATCACATAAACAAGCCTTGACCGATCCTAATTGGAATGCGGCCATGCATGATGAATATAGTGCTTTAATTCAAACTGGGACTTGGGAGTTAGTGCCTCGGCCTTCGGGGGTGAATGTTGTTAATTGTATGTGGATTTGGCGTATTAAAGAAAATTCTAACGGTACCATTGAAAGGTACAAAGCGCGTTTAGTTTGTGATGGCAGGTCGCAGGAAAAAGGTGTTGATTGTGATGAGACTTTTAGTCCCGTGGTGAAACCAGCTACCATACGTACTGTTCTTAGTTTGGCTATGGCTCGAAAGTGGTCCATTCATCAACTTGATGTAAAGAATGCTTTCCTTCATGGTGACTTGCAGGAAACTGTTTATATGCACCAACCCCCAGGTTTTGTTGACAAACGAGCACCTGATCACGTTTGTCTACTTCGTAAGGCTCTTTATGGCCTGAAACAGGCACCTAGGGCTTGGTATCAACGGTTTGCTAATTTTTTACTACAGATGGGTTTTGTGGTTGCCAAAAGTGACACTTCTCTTTTCACTTATTGTCGCGGTAATGACATGGCTTACCTACTCTTATATGTTGATGACATTATTTTGGCTACTTCATCTGATAGGTTGCGTGAGGGGCTTATTTCTCACCTAAAATTTGAATTTCCGATGTTGGATTTTGGGCCCTTGACATATTTTTTGGGAATTTCTGTGACTCGAACTCCATCCTATTTACTTCTCTCACAACAAAAATATGCACAGGAAATTCTTGAACGTGCAGGTATGGCTAACTGTAAGCCTGCAGCCACTCCCGTTGAAGCAAAATCGAAACTTAGTGCCAATTCTGGTCCTCCTCCTGTTAAGGACCCCACTAAGTATCGGAGTCTTGCTGGTGCTCTCCAGTACCTCACTTTTACTCGTCTTGATATTGCATATGCAGTCCAGCAGGTTTGTTTGTTTATGCATGATCCCCGGGAATCTCATTATAGTGCATTACAACGCATCCTCCGTTATGTTCAGGGAACTATTGATCATGGGTTACATTTGTATCCTTATGTTCCTACTAGATTGATTACTTATACTGATGCTGATTGAGCCGGTTGTCCGGATACTCGTCGATCCACTTCAGGTTATTGTCGTTTTCTTGGTGATAATCTTATTTCTTGGTCTTCTAAACGTCAGCATACCTTGTCTAAATCTAGTGCTGAAGCAGAATATCGAGGTGCCGCTAATGTCGTCTCTGAGGCTTGTTGGCTCCGAAATTTATTACTTGAGCTTTATTGTCCTCTTCGCCGAGCTACCATTGTTTATTGTGATATTATTAGTGTTGTTTATTTGTCTACGAACCCTGTCCAACATCAACGCACTAAACATGTTGAGTTGGATATTCATTTTGTTCGTGAGAAGGTTGCTCTCGGACATGTTCGTGTACTCCATGTTCCGTCCCGTCATCAGTTTGCTGATATTTTCACAAAAGGCTTGTCTCGAGATTTGTTTTTGGATTTCAGATCCAGTCTTAGCGTCCGACCTCCTCCCGCTCCGACTGCGGGGGTGTGATAGAGAATATTATTCTAATATTTTCTCATAGGTAATTTAGGATATATTTTGATTGTAAATATATTGTAATGGACATGTTTCCTAACACAATTAGGATTATCATTATATGTAACCCTATATAAATTGATCAATGGAACACACTCCAATTTACGGAGTTTCATAATCTCACAATAAGTTCCTCAATTATTGAGGAAACTCAACAAAACTCATGGGGAAAAATACTCAACCTCAACATTACCATTTGCAAATAATTTTTTTCCTCAATTTTTTGCCTCATGAGGATGAAATTGACCACGATTATTAGTGGTCTTAACAAAGATTAGAACAACCAAAAAAGGGTAAATACTTTATGATCATCATTCTTTTCTTCCCCACCATTGTTTCTTCTATTTTTCTTTCCTTCGTTTTGGGACAAATCTGCATAATCCTGCAGCATCAAGTATCTACATATACTCAGTACATTGATGTCCAATGACCCATTCAAGCGTCGGTCATGGACTCACGGACACCGTGACACTCCGAGATATGTATCTCAAGTCACAATAAACATAACCCACTCTACTCGGAAATTGCAATGGTAACACTGATCAGGAAAATGCATTATCAGTTCAATCCAGAGCACATTTTAACATCTTTAACTACTTGTGTAGTTGAATGTAAGAAGGTAGTTGCAGAACAAAAACATATGTGATTGACTCCTACCTCAAAGATCAACCAGGAGAGCTCAGAGCACTAACAGAAGCATAATGTTAAAATTAGCAATATTCTGATAATTCTACATCAGTATATCACTATTTTTGGCGATAATAGGCATGATTAATGACCAAAAGAAGCCTATAAAAAGGCAAAATTTATTACAAGATATGGAACAACCAGAACAATTAGGCGATGTGACCCATAAGTCCATAACCGAACAAATAAGCAAGTTCCGAAGTTCACAAGTACATCCAACTGATACCTGGCGACTAATATCAAAATCACTATTTACAGCCCTAAAAATTGACAAACCGCCACTCTTTTTTTTTTCCTTCTTTGCAGTGAGGGCCTCTGCAACTAATCACTAATGTAGACCAAATTACTCAAGATTAAAAAACTGATACAAATTAAAATTACAGGATTCTATGGCATATGGCCAGAAAACATCCAGTCGCAGGGAATAAACAATATATTGGCAGAACAGGAGGCAACATTGAATGTGAATCTATACCAATAAATCATAGAGCATGACAAAGGTTCTAATGGCACTGGCAACGGTTTGCAGGCATCAAACCTCAAACCACAGCACCATGTTCAATAAATCACAGGTTATCCAAACAAACCAATTTTCATCATCATTCTGCAGCAGGAAGCCAGGTAACTTTATGAACATTTTGAAGAACGAGTAGTCGGCAAATTGATGACTTGCCGAAGGGCAAGTGCTGTATTGACTGATAGGACGGCAGGAGAAAAGGGGGGAGAGACAGAAAGAGAGAGTTCTTTAAATTCTCAAGTGAGAATTTCTCTAACCAACCAATCCAAGCTGGGATATGCAAAGTAGAGCACAAGGAAAGATGGGAAGGCAAATAGCACAGTGATCAGAAGATACAAGGCCAAGATGGCAGCACTTGCTGGTATTGCATAAAGCGTGACAAGAAGGAATATCAGCACGAGGGGGAACTTGGCAGTCAAGTGAACTACAAAGACCAAGGACTTACGAAGTGACATGCTGAATCTTTCTCTATTGAAGAACTGACGTATAAGCCGCACATTATTGTGATTTAACTCTGTCCCTTCTGTTGATCGTGAGTTTTCCCTATTGATTCTAACATGTGAATGAGAAGTCATACCAATATTTCCATTCAAAGAACTTGGTAGACGAAATTCCCCACTCACAGAGGTATATGACCTTGTCCTATCACCATTCATACTCTCAACCATCCACAGGATGAAGTAATTTTTTCGAGGGAATCTAAGTAAACCTTTGTACATCATCCTAGGACAGAGTACATTGCACCATGGGCAAGAGATGAAGAACGGAAGCTGGATGGGCAGAGTGGGGAATTTCAGAGCAGCCCACGGGAGGCCTAGCACACAATTTTTGCATAGCGTGTGACCACACCATAGCACATAGGGGACATTCTCAACAAGATTGAAGGACTCCCAGCAAATAGGACATTCCAAGCCTTCCTCTCGGTTGGCATCAAAAGATGCATCATCATCTGAGCACTCTAGATTTTGATTTAAAAGATCATTCTTTAAGTGGACACAACTTGCAATTGCGCTTGAAGCACGAGTCCACATTGTAAGCTTGTACCTAATAAATCAACAGAGTTATGGCTGACTTTCTTGTTTTTTAGGATTGGCCATAAGTTTCATGAACTCCTTTTCCTTAAAGTGATCATCAAGAAATCAGCATGAGTAATTAGCAGCTTGGTCTGAACTCTGAAAGAACAAAATACATAACCTCACTCAATAAAGGTTGCAGTAGCCAAAGAAGGATCTTTTTAGGGATTAATAGATAAACTGCTGCATTCATATTTACTACATTTGGAAACTAAATTAAATACACAAGTATCACTCAAAGTGAACCATCAATGTTCTACAAGTGTACTCAAAAAAATATAAACGATAGAAAAGGTACCCTCAAGGCCTAAACTAATGCTTCAACATGACCAGTTTATAAAACAATTTATCCGTAAGATTAGCAACAGGCAGATGTTTAGCATGACGCAATTAACAAATACACCATCAATTATGAAACAGGCTACACAGGGAAAAGGTATAGCAGTGTGCACTGTACACTGCAGGGACTGGTGTAAACAGTAAAGATTGACGCACACTACCTAACATTCATTGCAGTATAAAATTGCATCACACACAAACATAATGTGTATATATATATGGAGTATATTTAGATCAAGTTATCATCAATTAAGATACTAACAATACAAGTTGCATAGAAATGGAAGCCAACTGCACAAGGAACCTCAAAAATTACAATACAATAAGGATTTGCAAGGTCAAAATAGCTTTAATGCAGAGTAAAATATTTCAACCCTAATAGCACTAAGCCACTAACACCAATTTCCTCAAATTACCAATCTTCTAAACAACACCAAACTTGCATAATAGCAAAAATCGAGCCAAACCCAATATTCTATGGATAAAACTTTCCTAGTAAATGAGCCAATGAATCATCATACACCCCAAACTAGTTGATACAACATTTTCTACCACTCCCTCCATCCCTTTTAATTGGATTTTCAAAGTTTTCCAAAGCACAATTTCAAACTCTAACATTTTGAATTACTACTAGTACAATTATAAAAGGTTGATTTATAAATTCACATAATGACTAATCACAAAATCCCAGATTACAATATATTCTCTAATGTACTATTGATAATTATAGGCCAAAATTTTGGTTTTTTGATTGAATATCCTTGAAATTATAAAAAACGAAGGAGGAAGTATGTAGCTAGGTTTCAGCATGATTGTGAAAATAAACATCAGAATTTTCAAGTAAAAGTCTAGGTTAGAAAGAAAAGGGGGCTGGGTAAAATATCAACAAAATAGAAATGATCAAGTTCAACTGGGAGATAACTTGAAGGGTTACTGCCTTATTGATAAAGTGGTAAGAGATAAAAAGAGTAAGGAAAGAGATCAGAGGTCGAGGATTAACTATCTAAGCCTCATTTCCATACTACTCAAGAATCAAGAACATAAGTTCCTACATATCAAACCAAAAAGATGTCTTTTTTGGGTGAGAACTTCAACACATCTTGTACTAACTACGTGAACTTTCATAAGCTACAACTAATCTTTAATCCCCTTCCTGTCCATTTTTCTGTATATTTAAAACCTAGTGGACAGTTATGGCAAGCAGTAACAAACAACAAGAACCTCAGTATCACCTAGCCCCATAGGCAATTTGAAGGATCTCTCCAAATTCAATGAATTTTGGGGATTACACAAATTGAGGGTGATTCATAAGTGAAATAATCCACTTTGGTCTAGGTTTCACCAAAAGTCCACAACCTTTAAAAAATGCTCCTCACTTGGACGAGACAATGGTTCAATAAGGCAGAAGTTCATTAGTAAAGACTAGCACTCTCAATCTAAATTTCAATGTTTAGCCAAACTTCCAAGATTAGCAAGTTCACATGATTGTAATTGAGCGAAAGTAAGCTAGACATAATCACAAAGATGCTGATGCGAAATAGATGCTTCTTCAAACAAGTTAATTCGAAGAAGTATGATACTAGACAATGCCATTAAGGAACAAAACCCTTCAATCCAATCCTCACAAGGGATTCAAGTCAATACGAATACGGTATGCTTGGAATAAAAATTTGCATCCTCAAGAGATACGCGATACGGGCAAATCACAATTTAGGCGAAAATCACAAGTCAACCCACGGTGCGATATGATTACGAGCACGGATTCAAACAATTCCTTCAATATCCACCCTAATTGATTCATTTAAAACATCAAAAACCTATAGCACACATTTAAGTGTGCTCATCATTAACACCTTAGCAGCTAACTATAGAAAATAACTACTTGCCCATTCAAGATATTATTTTTCATTGCTCACACAAACAAACAATCCAAAAAATCTTCATGTTAGTGTAACAATCCTCAAATTCCAATCATTAACAAGGAAAATTAAAACAATTTGTTAAATTTCCAATCAAATAACGTGAAACGATCATATCCTCAAACAATTCTATCAAAACAATAAAGACAAGATTAAAAATCATCAAAAATTCAACAAACCCATTTTAGTACCAATTCAAACAAAACAAAACAAGCAACACCCACAAAAATTCAAATGGAAAAAACCCTAATTAAACAGAGAAAAACAACACCCACATCACAAAAAAACAACAAATTCATATAATTACAATAAAGGGATCTGAAATTAAATAAATTCAAGAGTGAAAGATGATACCTTTAGAAGAAACCCTTGATTAGTTTTTGTAAAAGATGTGAATGAATCATGTAGGAGAGAGAAAAAGAGGAAAAAAGGGGCAATACTGTAATAAAACTAATAATAGGGAAAAGAAAAACAAAAAAAAAAAGGAAAAAAATATTAAAAAGAAGATCTTTTTGTAAGAGAGTGAAGAGGGGGTTCCAAGTGTAAGGATGAAGTGATCAACGGTCGTATTCATTCACCACAAAATCACGCTATTAATGAAATTGATTTCAGCTGTTATTAAGGTGTAATGTAATGTAGTGTGCAAAGTACAAACTGAGGTAGCACACTTGTGGGGGTGTATTGCAAATTTGCAATGGTCCATCTTTTTCTAGGTAAGAAGGTGAAACTATTACACTTTCGGATATTTTTATGACTACTTAGGTGCTTTTTTTTGTATTCGATTTTGTTTGGTTGGCTGGTTGGTCGGTCGGCTGAGTGGTTGTTTATCATTTTGTTGGTTGTTCCGTGTTGCATATTAGAATGCTTGTATTTACTTAGGGATGGGAAATGTGTGTTGGAATAGGTTGACGGGTGTGTCAATTAGTTATTAGATGTTGGGTTGAGGAGAGGTAAGGTATTAAAGAATTAAGATTAATTTTTTATTTATGTTTTGAGATGCTACCTTTTGAGAAATAATTGTAAGATATGACATGGTGCATGTGTTGGACAACAACTAACCCAAGTGTTGATGTGTGAGCTTTTATTGTAACGATAGGTTTTCAGTACTATGAGTTTTGAACTTGTATGTACTTTCATTAGACAGGACCAAGTAATGGCTCATGAAGGCATCAATTGGATCAATTTATACACATCTATGAGCTTTGTTACAAATTTTTAGCTTCATAAAATTGATTGGACAACAAGCACACTAGACCTTCCATACTCATACCAACTCGAGCTTGAATTGACCTATGTAGCAAATCAACAATGCCCAAACTATACAAATGAGTTGTTTATATAGAATATGATAAGTAACCCGGAGCATATAGAATAAAAAGTTTGACTACAAAATTTCTCAATAACGATTAATTATCTTTGTAGAACCTTTATTTACTTATTAACTTTTTTGTAAGATTGAAAAGGGCTTGATTAATTATAGATAGAAAAAGAAATAGACCTTAACGAGTACAATACAAAGTCACTACAGCTGAGTTGAGTACTTGAGTCCATAAAATTTACATTCATCCTTTCCTGGTTGTAGGCTTCACTAACCCAGGTCAACTTGGGATTAAAATAATATTAGCAATTTCATTACAAATTAGATCGTTTTTATTATTTATTTATTCGACCTTGTAACGGCAACAATATTTGTCCCAACCAATCAATATCTACTAGGCTTCTCTAATATGTAAGCGTTTGACATCTATTCATTTTAGTGAAATGGGTTAAAGTTTTGGGTAGTGCTATTCAAAATAATTCGATTTGAGCGGTTCGATCCTGATCTAAGTGATCCGATACGAGAAAGTCGGATAATTTTTATAACCTTTTGGTATAGGATATTTTGAATTGGATATCCGACACTTATCGGATCGGATACGAGTCACACTCTTTCCATTGTCGGATATCTGAAATATCCAAAATACTTGAAAAATTAGGCTTCTCGGATCGGATTATTTCATTGAAATTAGTAGTTTTGTAGTATTTTCAGGCTAATTTCTTACTTTATACATAAATTTTTGGATCATTGGATATCCAATTATCCGATCTGACATTTTTTAGATATTTTGGGTTGGATATCCGATTTGGTTCGGGTCGGATACAAATCGTATTTTAGCCGAACTAAAAAATCGGATATCCGACCTTTTTGGTTCAGGTCAATCCGATTGAACACCCCTGGTTCCTGGTATTGCCATAGAATAGCACTCAACGTTGTAGTTAACTAGTTTAGCACATGTGCAATGCATGACTTTCAAACTTATCAATTAGTTATTAATTTTGAAAGTATATTTACTCATTTTATATCTTGATTATTGTTCAAAATAAAATTTGTAGATTATTTATATTTTAAAACTATAAATTATATATTGTACGAAGTATATAATTAATCATACTATGAATATAATAATTTTTGAAAAGGTATATATTAAGATTAGCAATTAATTAATTTTAAAATAATTAGTATACTAGAAAGTTTCGTTCAAGAAAAATAATTTTACTTCGGCAAAATAATTTCAGTTTGAAAAAAAAAACTGTTACAAAATAATGATTTTTAGTAAACATAATTTTAACTCAATAAACCTAAAGTTCTATTCAGAAAAAAGTAAATATATAGTAGAGCAAATCAAAGGTGGTCCGGCCCGGTCCAATATTTTGGAGCAAGACTTTTCCTGAATTTTCTGCATTTTGGTGGGCTTTGGTTTTTTAAATTTAACAATTTCAGTTAATTTTATGCTCGACCCGAGAAACCTACTAAATCTGCGCACATATAACGAATTTTGGCCTGAAACTGGCTTAAGAAAGGATCTATTTTGCACATAGGGCCCGGCTCAAACACAGCCCGACCCATAATCACCCCACTACACAGTGAAAAGAATAGGGTTTTAGCTTTAACAGGGACTAATTAAGCTAACTAAATTGAAATAAAACAAACTTAAATATAGTCCAAATAAATGAACATGAGCCTGAGGTTACGTCATTCACTTTCAAAAATTACCAATAAGTTTAGATAAATTACTATAAAATAGAGTGCTAATAATTAGCTTCCATGTTTTGAAACAAAAACGCTTTGTAGATTAAAATATCCAATCAGGTCAACTAGTGTAGTTTCAATAATTTTTAGTTAATTCAAATACTTCATCCGCTTTATATTACTCGAATGTAACATTTAGACACGTATTTTGAGATAAAAATTTGAAGGCCTAAACGAATGAATTTATCGAAGTTATTTTAAAACATAGAAGAGATAGGCTAGAAGTTATCTATCCGTGTTGAAATTATTTCAATCAATTTGTTCATTTAGACGTTTAAATTTCTTCTTTAAAGTATGTGTCAAAGTTGTACATTGCGACTAATTAATATGGAGCAGAAGATGTACATAAGTTGAATCATTATCTCATGAATATAAATATATATGAGCATGAGAAAGTAGCTCAAATGGTTAAAACAATTACCTTATACGAATTTATACGAGTTTAAGGTGATAAATAAACAAGCGCGAAAAAAAAAAAAAAAACAAAACAAAAGGGAATATATAACACACGCTAGGTGGCTTGATCCTTAGCTCGCTTCACTTTTGTTTTTTTTTTTTTTTAATATAAAACACAAAAGTGAAACACTATAATGATTTGTCATAGCCACAAGTGTTCCCCTTGAAGCAAGTCTTCTCAACTATATATTACCATAACGTAACGAATTATACACGTATAGTCAATCTCAATATACCTTTATTTACACTACACTAGTAAAAATTACATATTGATGCAACATGCAACTCCCTATATATATAAACCTCTCACTCTAACTACACACTTATGCATTCACCAACTTTCCTACTATACATAGCTTTAAGAGTTTGAGAGCTTGTTTTCTCCTTCAATTCCTCTCCCTTAACCAAGCCTTGACATCCACAACAAAAATGGTCTCAGAAAATCACCAATCCAAGAATGTATGTGTCATTGGAGCGGGTCCATCGGGCCTGGTGGCAAGTAGAGAGCTTAGGAAAGAAGGGCACAAAGTGGTGGTCATAGAACAAAGCCATGACATTGGAGGGCAATGGCTATACGAGCCTAAAATCGAGGGTGAAGATCCCTTAGGAAAGGCAAATAAGTTCCTTAAAGTACATAGTAGCATGTATGAGTCCTTAAGGTTAGCATCTCCTAGGGAGATCATGGGGTATACTGATTTTCCATTCGTCGAAAAGAAAGGGAGAGATATGAGGAGGTTTCCAAGCCATAGGGAAGTGTTTTTGTACCTTAAGGATTTTTGTGAGTTTTTTGGGTTAAGGGGTATGATAAGGTTTAATACTAGGGTTGAATATGTAGGAATGATGGAGTTTGGTGATGAAGTTGAGAAAGGGTTGAGATGGGTTGTTAAGAGTAAGGAAAATAAGAGTGGTAAATTGGTGGAGGAGGTTTTTGACGCGGTGGTTGTTGCTAGTGGCCATTATTCGCAACCTAGGTTGCCCTTTATCAAAGGTAAATTTCGCATGCATATCTTTTGACTTTGAATCTCAGAATCTCAGATCACAAATTTAATAAGTTGTCACATGAATAGATTATTCTTTTACAATGTTGATCCTTAGCTTGATCCAAACAATCATGTAGTGTATACTTGAATAATAACAAACAAGTTAAGTAAAAAAGGAAATAGAAAATTTTATATTTTCTTGCACTTCAATGCAAGAGTTAAAAGTGCACGTTAAGCATGCAGAAAGACTAGCTATAGTTTATCATTTTCTTTATTATTATTGAGATGACCAAAAAATAGTTTTTAGCAAAAAGAGACTTTTGTTGTTAATCAAAGTTTAAGTAACTAACTTTCATTAATTAATAAATCATTATGTTTTAATTTGTTGATTGTTATATTAATGCATTATGCATGCATGTTTAACATGAAGGTATGAATTGTTGGAAAGGAAGACAGGTGCATAGCCATGTCTATCGGGTACCAGATCCATTTCGTGATGAGGTAAAGTTCAAACTACAATTGTATTGTTACTTGAACACTTGTACATTATATCAAGTACGGAGTAAATGACTAGTACACGGATAAAAAATGAAGTACAGAGAGTGAATGATAGCTCAGTTCCTCTTACGCGATTCTCATCACTTGCCTCTAGTAGTTCTCTAAACACCAAAAAATATATGTTATGTACTCCGTACTATTGTATCAAATTAATTAGTAGTCAAAACTCGATCTTATGCATGAAATTTCATGATGAAATTTGCAGGTAGTTGTGATTGTAGGAAGTTCAATGAGTGCACAAGATTTATCAATGGAATTGGTGGGAGTAGCAAAGGAGGTATACCTTAGTGCAAGATCCCCTATTTCTGAAGGTTTTGCCAAAGTATTTGACAAGCACAAAAGTCTGCATCTTTGCCCACAGGTAAAAATAATTATCATATTAATGGTAATTAACCTTTGTATTAAGGTATATTATGGCAATCAACCTTGTTGGTTACATGGAATTTGAATTCATATTAGTCTTAAATATAATAATGGTCTAATCACCTTTGTCTAACCATATATATGTATGTATGATACAGATTGAGTCTCTTGAAGAAGATGGAAGAGTGTTGTTTGTGAATGGTTCACGGATCATTGCCAACTCTATTATATATTGTACCGGGTAAAACTAGTCATAACATCCTTACTTTAAGTATCTTTTATGTCATATACATTTTAAAACAATTTTATAAAAATAATAATTTGATTTNTCCATCGGGCCTGGTGGCAAGTAGAGAGCTTAGGAAAGAAGGGCACAAAGTGGTGGTCATAGAACAAAGCCATGACATTGGAGGGCAATGGCTATACGAGCCTAAAATCGAGGGTGAAGATCCCTTAGGAAAGGCAAATAAGTTCCTTAAAGTACATAGTAGCATGTATGAGTCCTTAAGGTTAGCATCTCCTAGGGAGATCATGGGGTATACTGATTTTCCATTCGTCGAAAAGAAAGGGAGAGATATGAGGAGGTTTCCAAGCCATAGGGAAGTGTTTTTGTACCTTAAGGATTTTTGTGAGTTTTTTGGGTTAAGGGGTATGATAAGGTTTAATACTAGGGTTGAATATGTAGGAATGATGGAGTTTGGTGATGAAGTTGAGAAAGGGTTGAGATGGGTTGTTAAGAGTAAGGAAAATAAGAGTGGTAAATTGGTGGAGGAGGTTTTTGACGCGGTGGTTGTTGCTAGTGGCCATTATTCGCAACCTAGGTTGCCCTTTATCAAAGGTAAATTTCGCATGCATATCTTTTGACTTTGAATCTCAGAATCTCAGATCACAAATTTAATAAGTTGTCACATGAATAGATTATTCTTTTACAATGTTGATCCTTAGCTTGATCCAAACAATCATGTAGTGTATACTTGAATAATAACAAACAAGTTAAGTAAAAAAGGAAATAGAAAATTTTATATTTTCTTGCACTTCAATGCAAGAGTTAAAAGTGCACGTTAAGCATGCAGAAAGACTAGCTATAGTTTATCATTTTCTTTATTATTATTGAGATGACCAAAAAATAGTTTTTAGCAAAAAGAGACTTTTGTTGTTAATCAAAGTTTAAGTAACTAACTTTCATTAATTAATAAATCATTATGTTTTAATTTGTTGATTGTTATATTAATGCATTATGCATGCATGTTTAACATGAAGGTATGAATTGTTGGAAAGGAAGACAGGTGCATAGCCATGTCTATCGGGTACCAGATCCATTTCGTGATGAGGTAAAGTTCAAACTACAATTGTATTGTTACTTGAACACTTGTACATTATATCAAGTACGGAGTAAATGACTAGTACACGGATAAAAAATGAAGTACAGAGAGTGAATGATAGCTCAGTTCCTCTTACGCGATTCTCATCACTTGCCTCTAGTAGTTCTCTAAACACCAAAAAATATATGTTATGTACTCCGTACTATTGTATCAAATTAATTAGTAGTCAAAACTCGATCTTATGCATGAAATTTCATGATGAAATTTGCAGGTAGTTGTGATTGTAGGAAGTTCAATGAGTGCACAAGATTTATCAATGGAATTGGTGGGAGTAGCAAAGGAGGTATACCTTAGTGCAAGATCCCCTATTTCTGAAGGTTTTGCCAAAGTATTTGACAAGCACAAAAGTCTGCATCTTTGCCCACAGGTAAAAATAATTATCATATTAATGGTAATTAACCTTTGTATTAAGGTATATTATGGCAATCAACCTTGTTGGTTACATGGAATTTGAATTCATATTAGTCTTAAATATAATAATGGTCTAATCACCTTTGTCTAACCATATATATGTATGTATGATACAGATTGAGTCTCTTGAAGAAGATGGAAGAGTGTTGTTTGTGAATGGTTCACGGATCATTGCCAACTCTATTATATATTGTACCGGGTAAAACTAGTCATAACATCCTTACTTTAAGTATCTTTTATGTCATATACATTTTAAAACAATTTTATAAAAATAATAATTTGATTTCGCCACATATTTATATCTAATTTTAGTGGATTAATGATTCATTCGGCATATACATATATATATATATATATATTTCAACGGAAAATTAAAATCTCTAACCCTCATCGACCACCAAATAATTGATATGTTAGGTAATTAATTAATTAGCTTGACCGGTGTTTAAAGCTTAACACCTAACAACTACCGACTAAGACCCAGTGTGAGTTATGTGAGTGTAGTAGGCTCCTCAAGTGTGCAAAGCATTGATAATGACCTAATTTGTACGAGAGTCAAAGATTGGGCATTCTCTATGTAAGCATGCATCTTGTATTACAAGCTATTCCAACAATAGTATGATATAACATCATGAAAATTTAGATCCCACTTATGGGACCACTACCTTATGTAGATGCATCCAACTTCCTTAAGATTAGGGATTGCAATTTCTTTAAGTATTAATCAATCATAATTAACGTATCTCAAGATACATAATAATTAATGTTGTTATTGGTCAATAGAAAGTCATTCATTTATTTGTCTAACTCAAGCTTTTCATCTATCACTTGTAGATCTATACATAATAATAATAATAGTGCATATATATTGTAAAATTTAATAATAAAACGGTCTGTTTTAGGAAATGTGACAACTTTTTCTAAACATTCTTATATAGTGATTCCATGTATGTGACCATTGACTTACACATTGTAATATCCAAACATAAGCATTAAGTCACCAAAGATTATAAGAAATGTGACAACTTTTTCTGAACATCGTCCAGAGTAGGTGACCAAGAATTCTAAGCTATGACTTCTATATGTATCTATGACTCTCTTTTTACAAAAAAGGATTTTTTTTTTACCAAAAGATAAAACATAATGATTAGCCATGTTTATGACAAAACTTTGTGTTTACTACTGTTATGCAGGTATTCGTATACATTTCCATTTCTTGACACCAAAGGAATGATTGCAGTAGATGATGATAGAGTTGGACCTTTATACGAGCACACGTTCCCTCCTTCACTCGCTCCTTCACTTTCATTTGTTGGAATCCCTAGGAAGGTATTCATTTAAGCATTTTCTTCAATTCAGCAATTAATGACTAATTCATATCATTTGGCCTATTGTTGTAATCAAAACTCTACATTTATTAAAGAAAAGATTAGTCCTATATTAAGCTTTCAAAAGAAAATTATAAAACGATTGAATTTACCAAGGGGCATGCCTAGTTTCTAACTACTAGAAATGCACCCGATATCTTCGGAACATACATTTGTATACTTGTATCATACTCCCTCCGTTCCTAAATATTTGATACGTTTGGAATCTTGACACTATTCATAAGATGAAAATGCAGATTGCATTTATAACTCCACTACTTAGACAATTGCATGACATATAATCACGAGAAATTTGTTCGTAAAAACAACAGATCATAGGGTTTCCTTTCTTCGAGTCACAAGCGAAATGGATTGCTCAGCTGCTCTCGGGGAAAAGGACATTGCCTTCTTGGGAAGAAATGATGAAGTCAGTCAAAGATTTCTATTTGGCCAGGGATGCTGCTGGAATTCCAAAGTACAACACTCATGACATTGCAGATTTTGAGGTGCAAATGCCACGCTACATAAAATTTAATCCATCATACACCATCACGAAATGCACTGCACAGCAGAATTCACCTCTAACTATGTTTTTTTGCTGCAGTATTGTGACAAGTATTCAGATATAGTGGGATTTCCGCGCCTTGAAGATTGGAGGAAGGACCTATGTATATCAGCTCTGCAAAACGCGGAGGTAAATTTGGAGATGTACCGTGATGTTTATGATGACTTTGAACTGCTTCAGGTGGCTCATCAAAGCCCTCATTTTACTCAACTTGGAGCACAAGCATTTGATGAGTAGACCAACAATCTACTTTAATCAGCTCAGCAAATCAATGTCAGAATTGCATGTAGTAATTTACACATAACAGAACACCACACACCTGTTCAGAGCCCTTTTTTTTTGTATCGATAGTGCGTGTCCAAAGTACTGTCCTCGTATCCTGTATGAAGTTTTCTGAACGGTTGTTAGTAAGAGAACAGGCATAATCATGCTAGGTAGAAAAGGCCTTCGAAAGCTGTACCAACAAATGTGTTTTTTTTTGGTTCACGATACGTGAGGTTGTAGCAAGGAGCCAAGGGTCATCATATCTATACTGGTTTCATATTCATTGTTGCTGCCCTAAACACAGCATGATGATGAGCTTCTAATAATTCCAACACCAAGAAAAAAATTGAAAAAGGTGTTGTCAATAATTCTCATGTCAGCCATCAAAAATTCTCAGCTTTGTTTGTAAACCTTTCGTACATTGCAACATTTACAACCCTACAAAAGAAAAAGATACTCTGTAACCTGTATTACACAACATATTTTCGACATCAAGATAAACATCTTATGTTAAATTAGCAATGTCCTGGAAAAAGTGAAAAATAAACAAATATGAACCTGAAGAAATATGCTTTATTTTCACAGCGCAAGTAAACAACAGTTCAGATTCAGGCAGAAGCTCGAAACTTGGTGACTCAGGATACAGCGAAATTATCCTAGTAGAGTAAAAGAAGAACTTACACATCAAATTCCATTTAAGAGAACTTGTTCCTCTTGAGAATAATTCCCTTTATAATCAGCTGATCTGCCACAAATGTGGTAACACATGAATATATGCTATGCGGAGGAAAATGCACATTAAAGTTGATGATCCCACTGGACAAAGTTAGGAAATTGAAAGGTCCACTAACCTTGTTGCATCAGCTTGGAACAAGACCGAAGAATATAAAACACGTAAACTTGGTTGAATCTTTAAAAGAGTATGTTTCAAGTCATATGCCGTAGCTGTTTATAAATGACAAAATTTTCATCTTCAAGAAGAACAGACTACAACATTTCGCCATTAGTAACTCATTAGTGCTAATTCCTCGGACATATATGCCAAAAGTTCATATACCTCTTCAAGTTCAGGTCTAAATTCATATGATGCAACAAATTCATGGATTTCATTGTTGATTACAATTGAACTGTATCCAGGAATTTTCTGGATACCTCTATCCTTCACTACATTTCTCACGAACTCAAATTCTGTCCATCTCTTCTGTTGGATATAAAGATTCCAAAGTAACAAAAAGTTATCTCCGTTTTGTGGTTCTAGTTCAATAAGTTTCAGGATCACAGACTCAACCGAGTGGGCATATCCATGAACTTGAAATGCACGAAGCAATGCCCTCCAGATGGTTGGATCAGGATTTAAGGGCATCACCCTGATTAGCTCCATAGCTTCATCAATTAAGCCACCTCGGCTAAGAAGATCAATCATACATCCATAATGCTCTATCTTCGGTTCCACCCCAAACTCTTGTTTCATCCTTTTAAAATGCGACTGTCCCTCGCTCACAAGACCCTCATGAAAACACGCAGATAAAACAGCCAAAAAAGTTACATCATCAGGCTTATAGTCATCAAAAACCATCCAATAAAACGCCATCAATGCATCCTCAGCCTGTCCATTCATCGAGTATGCGGCTATCAAAACATTCCAAGTGCACACATTTTTCACCTTCATTGCTTTAAACACCTTTAACCCCTCCTCAAGACACCCACATTTTCCATACATATCAATAAGAGCAGTTCCAACGTAAACATTCAATGCTAACCCATTTTGTCTAATATAGTCATGAACCCACATTCCTTGCTTCAGAGCACCTAAGTTAGCACACGCCGATAATAGCCCCACCATAGTCACCTCTCTCAACTCCACCCCAGCTCTCACCATCTCCCTAAACACGACAAACGCCTCCGAAAACATCCTTCCATGTACATAACCAGTGATCAAAGCATTCCAACAAACAGTATTTCTCTCAGGCATTTCATCAAACACTATACGTGCATCATCAACCGTCGGAAAAAAACAGTACATATGAACAAGTGCAGTATTTGCAAACAAATCTAAACTAAAACCCATCTTAATTACACAACAATGCAATGATTTCCCTAATCTACGACGACCCAAATGAGCAGTTGACTTAATTACAGCAGGAAAAGTCAAACAATCAAATGTTAAACTATATTTATGCATTTGTACAAACACAAAAATTGAATACCAATGTTTTTTTAAATGGGTATAAGTTCTAATAACAGAGTTACATGTATATGAATTAAAAAACCCATGAAATTGAGAGAATATTAGAGTTGAAGAAGAAAACCCATTTGAAGAAACACAGAAATCAATTAGTTTCATAAGAGAAAGATGGTCTAAAAGATGGTTTTGGATGATCAGTTGAGCATGAATTTGCTTTATAAAATTAGGGTTTGTGAGTGATTTTGCTAGAAGTTGAGTTGAATGAATTGAAGGTTTAATAGTTGAAGATGAAGATGAATTTGAACGTGTGAAATGAAGTAGCCATTTTAATGCTGTTTTTGGTTTTGGTAGTTGCATGCCATGGGAAATTTTCATGGTCTTTTAATTTTTTACTTTATGTTATGATATGAGATGTTATAAAGTTAGTTTGTTAGTTAAAAAATAATCGGAAGTAGAGGTTAAAAACTTGGTTGATCCTTGCTCTACGTAAAGTAATGATTTTGGAGCAAACAATATTTTTTCCGTGAAACGTTTATTATAATTCATAGATAATACATAACTGTAAATGACTGAGTTTGGATTGTTCACGGATGAATAGGACTGTATAACACCACTAAACATCAATTGAATTATTGATATAGTTGAATTATTTATAGTCATCTTATATATGATCATTTGTTTCTTATACTACATATTGTTTGCACCTATAAATAGCAGCATAACATCACTAAATATCAATTGAATTATTGATTTGGTTGAACTCTTGATAGTCACTTAATCATATATACGATCATTTGTTTCTTATGCTACCCCCATTTCCTACACAAACACAAATGTGAGTAACCGAGTATAACTCGCACGATATACACATGATCTACAACAACACTATCAGTGAGCATTTTGTTATTCATATGCCATAATTTTGTTTACACCTATATAGGATCCAATTTGTGAGAATGCAATTTTAAAGAAAATTTAAGCAATGAAAATAATTATTATTTGGCTACAAAAGCAAGAAACAAAACTAAAATGATGGGTGCAAACTAGACCTAAAGAATCTACTACGTATTTTCCTTTTTCTCTCTTTGCATGTGTGTGCAGATTTTTGACATTGTTTCTAACTTGTTCACAAGTGAGTCAAGCATTGAGCTGAGTATAAAGGAAAAAGAAACTTTTTATCTATTCTTCCGATTCCAAAATGTACAGAACAACCTCTCTTCGCCTGATTTCTCAAGTCAAGTCACAAAAAAGGCGTACTCGGACTGTCGACATTAGACAGTGACAATAGATAATAGTACTATATCTATCTCAAACCTCAATATCCCCCCTCCTAAATAATAATCCTAAGTTAACTACGAAAGAGAGGGCTGTTCTATCAATATCTCAATAAGTATATATAGATACATCATTTCGAAGTGGTAATATTGCATGTTTCTGCAGTAAAAATTATCTCTCAAATCGAATAGTCGAACCATTTTGATATAGCAGTTGAAATAGCAGGACTTCTTCGTCCTCTAGGCCGCCTGTTGACTACACCCCAACTGATGTGGGCCCTTAACTCTGGCACATGAACATCATTGACAAAAGTCTGCTGTTTAGCCACCCGAGGTTTTCTTCCCATTCTACATGCTCGCCTGGTTCTACTTAGTTGCAAAGGAGTACCCGCAGCTTCCATTAGCCCTTCAATCAATTGGATATCCTCAGTAACTTCATACCTTGAAAGAGAAGAAAGAGAGGGAAGAACTTCCTTTTGGAAGTCCTTCCTCTTTGATCTCCTAGTTCTACCTTTTCTTGTCTGACAAGACAACAAAACTGAACAAGTTTCACTCGAGACTTGAATATTTTGTTTGCAAGTATAGTCTTCAGCTTTCATTTCAGGGAGCTTCAATGTCATGGCCTCATAGTCATCGATATCTTTTTCGAGATCAGTGGAAAGAGAATCGACTAACCCTGCAAACCATTCTAGATTTCCGTCGTCAGAAATCTCAGGGAAGGACCGACATTTAGTCGAGGAAAAGGAAACTATAACCTCAGCTGCAATCTTTGAAAGTTCTACAAGGGGGTCACAGCCTTCTTCTGGTTGATTCTCTTCAGAATCTCCTCTAGGCGGCGGCCGCTCCTCTACTTCTGGACTGATAGGTGCCTCCAAATCAATATCTAACCTTGTTTTGTCCAAAGACAAACATTTTGCATGTAACTGATGGCCATTTGTACAAAAATACAACTTTAGCCGAGCTGAGTTATTGTAAACATGTCCAACTAAATCATCTTGCATAAGTGGCTCATCATCTGTCGTGGGATCAAATGGCAAGTTGATATCAATCATTCTGCATCTCTTGCTCTTCTGCACAGTTTCAACCTTTGTGAATTCTGAAGCCGCAACTACGGTAGAGTTCAAATCAATGCAATTTGAATCGGGAATTTTGGATGACTTGCAAACCAATGAAGCTGTTGACTTGGGCTCAGAGCAGCTGCTTTTCAATGACTTTGATGTGCTAAAATTTGGATTACACCATGAGCTACCAATGACTTTGTTAAGAAGCCCTTTTTGTCTGCCAGACATTTTAGCACCTTTACCGGAAGGCAGTAGGTTGTTGAAGGAGGGAAGGGCTTGAACCACGAGAGGATTCTGACCCAAGTTGTAGGAAGGCTTTCTCCCAGGCCCAGCTGAAGCAGAACCCACCTCAGATTTGACCAACTCCGATTGAGCAGGAGATTTTACTGTCATGTTTTCAGTGGTACCATCTGAAGTGATATTACTGCTATCAAAATGAACAAGACTTCTTTCTAAGATTTCCAAGCTTGAGATTCTTTTCTGATCTCCTTCACTCTCTTCTAAATAAGATGTGTCAGCAGGTTCATTTAAGTCTGCCAAATTAGTGTTTGTCCCTGAAAATGAACATGGACTCCTCAGCAACGACTTGTTTTCTGTTGAAGCTGTTATGTCACTCTCAGCCTCAGTTTTAGTTCGTTTATTTGAAAACGGAGTGGCAGGTGTAAAGGCGTTAGAAAATTTTGCATCTTCTAATGATTCTTCTTCGTCACTGTCAATGTACGTCTCAGCAGGAAGCTCAAGATCTAATAGCTTTCCTCTGATTTTCTTGCCCTTGCACTCTACAATGTGAAGATCATTTGAACTGTCACCAACACGTGAAGCAAATGGACTTGAAGCAGCTTTTGGATCTTTCTCAATGCTAAGAGATATTGGAATGTTGTCTCTGCTTGTAGAAGACGGTGTACTGTGAGAATTAATGAACGGAAGACTATGGGGAGTATATTGACCACATCCAGCTGAAAATCTTACTGATGTTGAATTTGAGCTTTGGACTTCTATTTGTAACTGATTCATATACACTTCTTTGCTTTTGATTTCACCCATTAACTCCTTCTGTCTTTTATAAACACGGTGTAATTCTTGAACCTGGAAACAGACCAAAATAAAAGCAATGAGTTAAGACACGCTCATTATAGTTTATTGGGATAATGAAGTACATCAATAACAGCAAGGTGCACTGACAATTGTACTGTGTGTGTAGAAGTGAATTTTGCTTGTGAAGCTGTGATCATGACTCATGAGAGATAAGACTTTTGACATTAAGATCAGTATCTTAAACATGCTATAAGGGCATTGCTATAGACTTTTGAGTAAGAGATATTCATTGTTTCCGCAAAATTTAACAAACTTCACAGTTCTCTGGAAGACTGGAAGTGGTTTAAGCATACGTACAGCAAATAATGTACTGAGTCGACATACATGACAATTATGCGCACCCATTGGTGTTCATGCACATACAAGTCAATTTGATCATTTACATCATTCAAGTTCATCATAGTATCAAATATTAAATATTGGTACACAAGTTTAATAACTTGAATATTGTTATGGTACCTGATCCTTAAATGTAACTTCATGCATCAGCATTGTCTGACGCATTATTTCCTTATAAGGGAAAGGCCCGCGAGGGACTGAGGGTGAAGACACCAAATCGTTGTAGTGTCCACTTCGAAAAACTCCATTGCCATTATTAAACAACGGTGCAGAACCACCATTAGCATCCACATTGAGATCATAATGTGAATGATACACAGGTAAAAAGCTCTGGCACTGCATGATTGCCCTGCTCATAACAATGTGTAGCTGTATAAGTGTCAACTAAGCAAATTTGTAGAAACCAAGTAGCATAAAAATGAATAGTCTAAAGATATACTCTAAAGAATTTATTTCCGATATGTAAGGATAAATATAGTCATAATTTTATTTTATTTTTTTACATTTACCGACACTCGGTAGATAATTAAAAATATTAAAGGTCAAAATTCTGCATCGGCAAATGTGCCGAAAAAGGGAGCAAATTCCCAAAACATAACTTTTCAAAGACCACCCAAAATATAATTTCTCAAACAACACCCAAAACATCTAGATGACCAAATGACCAATTAACATGAAAGTGTGATAGAAATCTATTTATGCTTCCAAAATCATAGATAATTTCAAGATTAAGAAGAAAAACACTACATCAAATCTAACATTTCTAACTAATCATCATCATCATAATAATAATAATAATAATAATAATAATACAGTACTGATTTCGCCACATTAGCAAGCATCATAAACTATTCATATATAACATTTCTGCAATTAAAAATAAATAAAAAAAATATAAAATGTCATTTTCTCATCTAACAAATAAAATAGAAGAACAATCTTATGATAAAGAATGAAGGTCAAAACTGTAAATTAGCTGTAAATATTTTTAAAACAAATAATTACAGTAAAAATACAAATTTACAAGTGTATAATTTCCAATGTTTGAACTTTGAATGCATCAACAACATCAGAAAAAACCAGGGATTTATTACCAAATTTACCTAGATTAAGATTACAATAAGATCCTAATATAAATTTGAAAAAAAAATATTAAAATTTTTTTTTTCTTAAATGTAATAAGTTCATAAAATACTTAAAATTCAAGTAAAAGGGTGATAAAAAAAAAAGGGACAAAAAAGTGTACATGAAATGAAATTCTTTGTACTTCTCTCCAAAACTATTCTTTTTTTTTTTTCAGATTCTTAATCATCAAATCAGAAATTTTTATTCTCCCACATTGTTTTTCACAGTAGAAAGAAAAAAAAAAACAAAAAAAAAAGACAAAATGAAATCCAAACATCTAAAATTCTGAAAAAAGCTAAAAACTTAAATCAAAATGAACAATTTAACAGAAAATTAAAACCAAAGTTGAATTTTTTTTTTTTAACATCAATTAAAGAAAATAAAAAACTTAAATCACAATGAACCATTTTAAGATTTTTAACACTAAAATTACTATCAAAGTTTAGATTTTTTTTTCAAGACCCAAAAAAGGAAATCATCAAAAGACACAATTAAACACCAAAATTACTACTTCAAAGTAGTGATTTTTCTTACACCCACAAAATAAAAATCTCAAAAAAACAAAACTTTCATCAAAATTACAATCAGAGTTAAGATTTTTTTAATACCCACAAGAAAAAAAAAACAAAAATCTAATCAAAATGAACAATTATAACACAAAATTACAATCAAAGTTGAGATTTTTATTAAAACCCATAAAAGAAAAACGTCAAAAAAAACTCAATCAAACAGCAAAATTTCAACAATTAAAACTAAAATTTGAGCAAATTACCTGAAACCCAGTAAAATAATCTTCTTCTACAAGAGCTAAAACCTCAAAATTTGAAGTGGGTAATTATCAAAATCCATTAAAAATGAAGAATTTCATAAGATTGACAAACTGAAAAAAAAGGAGAAAACTTGTAGCATTGGATCTACTGGGGCCACCCACTTTCTCTCAAAGATTGAAGAAAAAAAAAATGTAGAGAGAGAAAGTAAATAAAGTAGAGAGAGAAAGAAAGAAAGAGTAGAGAAATCTAAAGAAACCAACAAACTAGGAACGGAGTAAAAGACATATACAAAATTGCAAATGAAAATGCCTTTTTATTTTTATTTTTAATTTAATAATTTTTTTGGGATTTTGTAAGAATTTCTTGTTAAAAAAAAAGGTTTTTTTTGTTGGAAAAAAAAAAAAAAAAAAAAGTGTGAGAGAGAAGAAGAGAGAGAAAGTGTAGATTCTCTCTTGTAGGACTAGAGTATTATTGTTGCTTTCTGTTGCAGACATTAATTACTCTCATTTTCTTAATTTTTGTAAGTGGAGATTGTTGGTTGAATTTATTTGATTTAATAATGGTTTTTTAAAGTCTAAGATTAATGTAAAATGAAATTATTTGATAGGGACAACTCAACGTAAATGGAGAAGAAATCCCAATAGTTTGAGACATAGGAGTACTAGGCAAATCTTCCAAACAACTGGTATTCGTCTTGAATTTCCCTAGAAATATTTTTGATTGAAAATCATGTTCATTTACTACCTTCGGTTTAAGTATTGCAACACTTTGAAATTATTTGTGAGGTATAAAGAATTTAAGAGTTGGAAATTAGTGGAGGCGGATGTAGAATTTAGATCTTCTCTTTGGTGCTGAAATTTATTGAACTAAATTTTGATGGAATTGAAATGTTATAAAATGAATATAACATGTCAATTTAAGAATTATTGAATCGTACGAAAGTGAATTGAATATAAGCTAAGACAACATTCTATTTTATTTTTTTGGAAAATAAAAAAAGTTGTTTTATCATTTTTAAATTGGTTATGCTTGTGAAAGGAATAATTTTAACATGGAAAATTTTTATGACAAATAAAAAAACTACGCTCATATAAGATCGTGTTATAATTGTCTAAAAGTTTTATTATATCAATATTTTCATGTGGCTTGTGGCTTGAAGACATGCTTTTGGAAAAAAAATGCTTTGTAATATATCATCGCCTTAAATTACTGCAACAAAAAACCACTCCTAAAACTCACATAAATCAAGACAAGCTCTTCCAAAACAAGGTTTTCATGTGGACATGTGGCTAGCTTGGGATTGCTTTAAGGATTTTGGGATGGTGGCCTTCAGTTTTTTGTTGTAATTGGTTTTCGAGAGTGTTATATGATTACCTATAATTTTGAAGGGGTATCAAATGGGAAGTCAAAAGTGGAGGGGTAGAACGTCGAAAACGTAATTTATGTAAAAAAAAACAAAAACAAAAAAAAAAATATTGATTGTCAATGTGGACATTGCTTCTAGAATTATCAAATTATCTAAGGAACAAGTTATTTAAAAAAAAAATTACTTAATATATAACATAATATAACAATTTTTATTTGATAATTCTTCCATATAGACTATGTTGTGGGCTAAATTGAAATTGAATTGAACTAAAAACAATACAAATTATAGTCTCATCATATGGTTATTGACTAGATAATATTGAAAAGATCAAGACCTTTTTATAACTCCATACATTACGACCTAAGTGGAACATAACTAATCATGTTCAAAATTGTGATTCTAAAGTAAAGATTTGTGGCCTTGTAAGTTTTATTTGAGACTAAGCAGCTAGCGATCAGCTTATAAAATTATAATGCCAGTTAAAGATGATCAAAGATCGGGAAAGATCACACTACATAAGCTAAATTTTCATCCTATGATAAATCATTGTTTTTCGAAGTCTTAAATATAATTCTAAACTTAATTTTTTTTTACTAATTATTTTTAGAATATAACATAAACTATTACATATTTAAACAATCTTGCTAATCTAACTCGTGACATCTTTATGTGGTAACAAGGCGACAAACAAAGGGCGATATTGACATCAGTCACTTAATATCCATACCCTCCATCGATGCCTAGCATGAATTTATCCTTTCCTCTTACCATGATTATGATTGATCCATAGCATCGACCCCGCAAATATTAGTTTCTACTAGCATTTTATTTGTGGTTGTTAATTCTTAACAAATTTTCAATAAGACCGTCTTACCGATAAGACCTCAACTATTTGTACATTTTTTTAACTATTATTTAATACATTTTTTAATTTAATTAGTATAATTTTTATATTACTAGTACTATTTAATATTCTTACCAAATAAGACCCTCATATATAATTTTCGTAATTAATTATGTTTTATTGGCAGTCTTAAAGAAGAAAGAATGCAAGTTTCTTTACCAGCTATTGTACAATGATGGTCATACGTTATTTTATTCAATTTCAAGAGTATGGGTACTGTATTAAATAATAAATATAATATGCTATAATGATGGGTCCCACAGGTCCAGTATCCAGGTATCCCATATGACAAAATTTCTCTAGTAGTCATGCATGGATAATGCACTTTATTTTAATTGCTTTTTACTACTCCTTAATCACAAATCTGACCCTTTTAATTTAACTTCTAAAAGAATATATCACTTTAAAAACTAACCACTCTCAACTTTCTCTCAAACTCTTTAATAAATTACTCTTTATATTATTCCCTTTTTTAACAAGATGATGATAGGTCAGAGTTTAGGTATACTTTATTACTCCATATAAACATAAAGTATCTTACTGTAGCAACTAGCAAAGGTAACAAGGCAACTAGTTGATTAACAACTATTAGTGTCAATTTGAATTGATATTGATATTGATATTGATATTGATATACATACATGACAATATGTTGGATTTGGACTTTAGAAGGTTCAGAATAGGAATTGGATCTTCAATTCGATTTAACCTATCAATACTAGATTCATAATTTTATCGGACATTTATATTTTACAAGTGTAATAAAATTAAAAGCTTTTAGCTCCGAAATCAGGTCATGTAATATGTAGCATGACTATCTAATTATTTTGCAATAAAATTTCAGGCAATGTTTGTATTTAATTTCTATCAAAAAATGTATAGATTAAAACATAATAAATTAACAATTGCTATGTTTTGATTATAAGGTACAATCGATTGCATTATATACACCGTTCATATCGGGAGAACAAGTTTAGCTAAAGTGAAAAAATGTATGGGATGTAAGCACAACTTAGATCCACATTTATAAAGAAATTTCCACTCACCAGACCAAGGCCCACAATAACTTCCAAAGCGTTGTCTTGTTCCAAAATTGTAGGCATTGATGTCATTGAGATTGAGTCCATATATAGGCCCTTAGAAAGCTATACTTTGGCCCACTTTATCAAAGTCCTGTTTTTTGCTTTTAGGTGGAGATGTTTGAAAGCCTTGTATATTTGTTTGTTGCTGAAGGCTAAAATAAACCATTTATAAACTAGGAAAAGAAAAGGAAAAAACATCTACAATGACCAATAATAATGTGATGAATATAATTATGTAATTCATCAAGATTATTATTGCTAATGATTAGTAAAAAGACCTACCTAACGCATTATTGCACACATACAATATAACAATAAGATAAACATAATAAAATATCATAGTATGAAAGGACAACTGATAGCTTATAAAATCTAATCTTGTGCCTCAATCATCAGTTTAAGATTTTTGTTTAATCGACCCTCTTATAGAAATAAATGAAGAAGAAAGTCATTTTTAAATTAAACCAAGCACAATAGCAACAATATGTTGTACACCAAAGAAACTTTATAACTAATTAGGACAATGTATGAGTAATAGAGTATTTTTTTCCCATTCTTAATAATCTTGTTTAAAGCAGCTTTTCCTAAATCAAGGCCACAAACATCAGCAAGTTGGATCAAATATAGTAACACATCAGAAAGTTCTTCCTCCAAATGTTTCTTCTTATCTTTGCTCCAATTTGGTAATCCCCTTTCTACTTCTCCCTTCCACTGAAATATCTCAGACAGCTCTCCTACTTCTCCTACCTGCAATGAAGTAAATTAATTTGTAAAAATATTGCATGGGCTAATTCGTCTAAAAAAAATGAAAATGTACATGGTACAACGTAACCAAACTCAAAAGTTTGTTTATTTGATTTGAATCTAATTTTTAGCATTTATGGTGATTTTTTACGGGACCCTAGAACCTTTGTAACTTATAACATTCGTTTTTGGCTTCTGAAGGGCTGTATAGAGCTCCATCTTATTTTCGCCTTTTTAATTTTTTTTTTTTTTAACCACGTGTATGTCAGGATGATCCTAGGGCTCTCATTATTGGACTACGGCCAATAGAAACTTGTTATCTCCTTTTTTTTAGATAGATTTTGAGAAAAGGATGTGCACTAGTATTTTTGACTCTCTGAACTTAAGAAAGTACTACCTAAGGACGTTCAGTGCCGTGGTTCCAAAAAATGATATTGAGTATGAATACTCTGTGAGTTAGTTAGAACTAAGTAATGAAGTGTCATTGTTCACACTAATGACAGCCTTTTATATTTCCTAAACCCTCTTTTGCAAGAATGCAAAGTTGTAAACTAAGCTTCAAATTTTGAATACTAATAAGTAATAACAAGTAATGATTCACTTTCAAGTGATGAGAATAAGAGGAGTATATTGCACTACCTTTACCTAAATAGAACCCTAGAGTACGAAGCTCATTAGCCCTGAGACTTACCAAATATAAACTTTCCATGACCTTCCGGTGATACTTCAAAGACTTGTGATGAGTAGAGACTCTTTATACCCCATCACTCTGTTACTAATAGGATATAATTAATTATCTATGCTAGAAGCTCTATCTTACACCTGAAAGCACCTAAATTTAAATATGTAAAAAAATGTGCAATAAATGTGAGAACTAACACATGAAATTTACTTGAGCTTAGGAATAAGATAGGTTATGTACCTATGGTAAATTAGTAACAAATTGCAACCAATACATACTTATAGTGGTTGTTCTTCAAATTCAGCTACAATAACTTCATCAAAATGTCAACAATAAGAAACAAAAAACTCTGTAATTAAATGATTAGAACTTAGAAGACTTACAAGAGCCAAGAGTAGATTTCTTGGACTATGGTATTTTTCCCAACCTCTAACCCTAGCAAACTCTTTTAAACTTTGTTTCAACTCTTTAAGAGTCACATCTTTGCTTGTCATTGTCAATGAGCTCTCTTTAAAACCCTCCATCTCCCTTCTTTCACTCTAGCTACCTTATAAATACATCCAATTCTACCAAATTTATAGACAATTCATTCTCTTTACTTAATATGTCATATTCCTTGGTAATAATTTTGGTTTTTTAATGAAAAGAAAGCTGCAAAGATCCACTATGTTTCATATTGGTCGCACTTTAAAGGATTACTTCATAATTAATACTCCCATCCATATCAAAATAGGCATATGAAAATATGACAAAGATCAAATATTATTTTGTTTTTTGACTGTCCAATAAAATTACATGATTTGATAGCACTTACTATTATCACCTGTAAAATATGTTGCTAAGCATAGGGAATCTCATTTTGTTTGGATTGTGAAAGAAATNAATAGAAACTTGTTATCTCCTTTTTTTTAGATAGATTTTGAGAAAAGGATGTGCACTAGTATTTTTGACTCTCTGAACTTAAGAAAGTACTACCTAAGGACGTTCAGTGCCGTGGTTCCAAAAAATGATATTGAGTATGAATACTCTGTGAGTTAGTTAGAACTAAGTAATGAAGTGTCATTGTTCACACTAATGACAGCCTTTTATATTTCCTAAACCCTCTTTTGCAAGAATGCAAAGTTGTAAACTAAGCTTCAAATTTTGAATACTAATAAGTAATAACAAGTAATGATTCACTTTCAAGTGATGAGAATAAGAGGAGTATATTGCACTACCTTTACCTAAATAGAACCCTAGAGTACGAAGCTCATTAGCCCTGAGACTTACCAAATATAAACTTTCCATGACCTTCCGGTGATACTTCAAAGACTTGTGATGAGTAGAGACTCTTTATACCCCATCACTCTGTTACTAATAGGATATAATTAATTATCTATGCTAGAAGCTCTATCTTACACCTGAAAGCACCTAAATTTAAATATGTAAAAAAATGTGCAATAAATGTGAGAACTAACACATGAAATTTACTTGAGCTTAGGAATAAGATAGGTTATGTACCTATGGTAAATTAGTAACAAATTGCAACCAATACATACTTATAGTGGTTGTTCTTCAAATTCAGCTACAATAACTTCATCAAAATGTCAACAATAAGAAACAAAAAACTCTGTAATTAAATGATTAGAACTTAGAAGACTTACAAGAGCCAAGAGTAGATTTCTTGGACTATGGTATTTTTCCCAACCTCTAACCCTAGCAAACTCTTTTAAACTTTGTTTCAACTCTTTAAGAGTCACATCTTTGCTTGTCATTGTCAATGAGCTCTCTTTAAAACCCTCCATCTCCCTTCTTTCACTCTAGCTACCTTATAAATACATCCAATTCTACCAAATTTATAGACAATTCATTCTCTTTACTTAATATGTCATATTCCTTGGTAATAATTTTGGTTTTTTAATGAAAAGAAAGCTGCAAAGATCCACTATGTTTCATATTGGTCGCACTTTAAAGGATTACTTCATAATTAATACTCCCATCCATATCAAAATAGGCATATGAAAATATGACAAAGATCAAATATTATTTTGTTTTTTGACTGTCCAATAAAATTACATGATTTGATAGCACTTACTATTATCACCTGTAAAATATGTTGCTAAGCATAGGGAATCTCATTTTGTTTGGATTGTGAAAGAAATTCAAATTTCTGATGAAAATAGATTGAAGAAGAAGAAGAGGATGAGTTTAGAGAGAGAAAATGAAGAGAGCTCAATGTGAGCTTCTCAACTGTTTTGATATTATCCTCTCATAATTAACTCAGAAAAAAAAAATATATATATAGAGTTATTACAATCCCAAAATATCTCTAACAAACTCCCTAGAAAATAGGAAAAGTTGTTACAAGGATAACAGACTGGCAGACTAAACAACTCAACACCCCCCCCCTCAAGATGGACTTGGGGAGACACTAGGCCAATCTTGAAAATTAGGCTGAGACACCAAACCAAGCTGCTGAGAAAGAAACCGATGTTGATCAGAACCCAGAGATTTGGTTAGAATATCAGCAAGCTGTAGGCTGGACTTAACATGGACAGTAGTGACAAATCCAAGCTGAACATTCTCTCTAATGTAATGAACATCAATTTTGTGATGCTTTCTTCTGAGATGTTTAGTCCTTTCATGAAAACAAGGATTTGCAGCAATGTGTTGAGCTGAAACATTATCACTGAATAAGGTAATAGGCTTAGGAACCTCAATGCATAAATCAGACAGTAAGCCATCAATCCAAACAATCTCATCAGTAGTTTGACTCATACTCCTATGTTCTGCTTCAGTAGAACTCTTGGAAACAACTTGCTGCTTCTTTGTCTTCCAAGAAACTAGAGAATTCCCAAGAAATACACAATAGCCTGTAAGAGACTTGCCTGAATCATCACAAGCACCCCAATCAGCATCAGAGTAGGCTGCCAAAGTCATGTTGTTCTTTGCAGAATAGAACAGACCATAATTCAGAGTTCCTTTAAGGTATCTAAGAACATGATTTACAGCAAGATAATGAGGAACTCTGGGCTCACTCAAGAACTGACTAAGCTGCTGAACCACATAAGAAATATCAGGTCTTGTGAGATTCAAATATAGCAGTTTACCAATCAAACTTCTGTAAGATTCAGGATCCTGGAGCAAATCACCTTCCATATATTTTCTAGATGAGCATCTTTAAGCAAATCAAGAATATATTTTCTCTGATTGAGCATAATACCAGCACTACTTCTAGAGATCTCTATACCCAAAAAATACTTGATCTGCCCAAGATCTTTGATAGTGAAAGTAGTATGTAAAGCACTCTTGACAGAAGAAATAAAATCAAGATCATTACCAGCCAACAAAATATCATCCACATAAGCTACAAGAACTGTGAATTTGGCATCATCTTGATGAGTAAAAAGAGAGTAATCCTGATGTGACTGAGTAAAACCAAAATCAAGAAGAAATTGACACAACTCTTTGTTCCACTGCCTGGAAGCTTGCTTTAAACCATAAAGGGATCTTTTAAGCTTGCAAACTTCTCCTGGTTTTGCTTTGTTTTACCCCAAAGGTGGTTTCATATAGATGTCTTCTTCAATGTAACCATGCAAAAAAGCATTATTGATGTCCAATTGTTGCACATCCCAACCATGAGCAGCAGCCAGAGCAAGAACCACTCTAACAGTAGTGAATTTAGCCACTGGACAAAAAGTATGCTTATAATCTTTGCCATGAATTTGTCTATCTCCTCTAGCAACAAGTTGAGCTTTGCACTTGTCAACTTCACCATTAGGCAGAAACTTTGTTCTATAAACCCATTTACTGCCAATAACATGTTTACCAGGAGGTAAAGACACTAGATCCCAAGTATCATTCCTTTCTAATGCATCCAATTCAGGTTGCATTACATCAACCCATTCAACTCTTTCTTTTGCCTCTTTATATGAATTTGGTTCTTTAAAGTTTAGAACCTTGGATAAACTGGTAGCATCAGAAGAAGAAAGATAAGCCAAAGAAGGTTCAGAGAAAACATTGAAGCTATGAGAAATAGAATCAGTTTGAGAAACAGGCTTAGGAAGAGTGACAACAAAATCCTTGAATTTACTAGGAAGTTGTCTAGGTCAGTAGAAGGTGGAGGTTGAGGATTTGGAGAAGGAATGACAGGCTGAGAATCAGAAGAAGAATAAGAAGGAGAAGAGATATGATCTGATAAGTTGTCAGAAGAATGTGTTTGTGGGATAATATTATCAGAATGAATAGAAGAAGGTGAAGAAGGAGATGAAGTAGTAGAGTGGGTTTGATTTTGAGATAAAGGAAATGAAATGGGAGAAGAAAGAGAAGGAAAAGAAGAGGGAGAAACAGTTTGAGAAACAGAATCAGAAGAGTCAGTCTGAGTGTTTCTAAAAGGAAAAGAATCCTAAACAAAATGAACATGTCTGCTGAGAATCACTTTGTGAGTTTCTAGATCATATAATTTGTACCCTTTTTGTCCATAAGGATACCCCAAAAATACACCTTTCCTGGCTCTGGAGGCAAATTTATCAGCAGTCTTATGAGATGAGTAACAAAGACAACCAATGACTCTCAAATGATCATAATCAGGTTTTTCACCAAATAACTTCTCAAAAGGACATTTCCACTCCAAAACAGATGAAGGAATTCTGTTTAACAAGTATGTTGCTGCAAGGATGCATTCTCCCCAAAATTTGACAGGAAGAGCAGCATGAAACTTCAAAGCTCTTGCAATTTCCAATAGAGACCTATGTTTCCTTTCAACCCTTCCATTTTGCTGAGGTTCACCAGGAAGACTTCTTTGATGAACAATCCCTTTCTTAAGGAACATGGAAGTACATGAGTTCTTTATTATCTCTGTACCATTGTCAGATCTGATTTGCTTGACTGTGGTAGCAAATTGATTTTCAACATAGACAAGGAAGTTCACAATAACACTTTCAACCTGAACCTTGTCTTGAACCATAAAAGTCCAAGTAGTTCTTGTATGATCATCCAATACAGTAAGAAAATAGTGTGCACCAGTCAAGGTTCCTTGTATATATGGACCCCAAAGATCCATATGAACAAGGTCAAAAGGCTTAGCAGCAATTGAATCAGACACAGGATAAGGCATTTTATGATGCTTAGCATAAACACAAATTTCACAACTCAAATCACATGTATTATTGCCTGAGAACAAATCAGTTACATGTTTCATTTTATTTACAGACAAATGGCCAAGTCTAGCATGAAAAACATCAATGCTAGGTTTCTTAGAGGCAGTAATGGAATTGTTTACAGAGGAAATAGAAGAAAAATGGCTATTTAAGTTAAAAATTCTTGAATTATTGGAAGAAAAAGTGTATAATCCTGAAGTGTTAACTCCATAACCTCTCACTTCTTTAGAATCAAGGTCCTAAAAAATGCAAAAATCTTTCTCAAACACAGCCAACAAACTAGAATCACTAAGAATTTGTCCAACTGACAACAAATTGTGTTTGAAATCAGGCACATAGAGAACATTTGTGAGCTTAATTTGAGGAGTCAAATGAATAGTTCCAGAATATTTAACATGTTTAATTGTTCCATCAGGCAATCCTACAATGATGGGTGATTTTAAAGTGTGCAATTTAGTGAATAATGCCAAATCAAATGCTATATGATCTGTTGCTCCTGTGTCTATTATCCATGACTCATGTTTATGCTGTTTTTCAATAGATTGCACATTACTAGAGATGCAAATAGTACCTGCAAAACTGACTGCAGAGAGAGGATCAGTTGAAGAAGATTGCAGCATCTTAAGAACTTGTTGATACACAGCTGAGACCATAGAAGGATCAGGTTCATTTGTCTTCTGACTACTGCTAGCTTCCATAGGATGCTTGCCAAGAATTCCACTAGAATCAGTAGCTTGAACATTTGCAACTGTTTTAACTGCAGGCTTTCCCTTCTGAGCAATCCACCATTCTGGACAACCATTAATCTCAAAGCATTCAGACATAAGTTGACCTTTCATCTTACAATGATCACAGAATTTATTGCTCTTATACTTCTTATACTCCTTCTTCTGATATGCAGGTTGATGATTCTGCTTGAAAGTGTTTCTGTTGACAGCCAAAGCACTACTCTCAGGTATCATTGTTGCAGTATCATTCAGCTTCTTCTGCCTCTCAATCTGCTGCAACATGTAATATGCTTTGGTCACAGAAGGCAAATCATCACTGCTTAACATGTTAGTTTTAGCCTGATCATATCCATTCAATCCATTAAGCAATTGCATCAACTTATTTCTCTGATTAGCTTCCAAAATCTTCTTAAGGATGCCACAACTACATGATTTCATTGCTCCACATGTACAATCTGGAAAACCTTCTAACATTTGCAATTGATCCCAAACGTGCTTCAATTGACCATAGTATTCAGCAATTGATGCATTATTTTGCTGAATTCTAGTCAAGCTTCTCTTAAGTTCAAAAATATGTGGAGCATTACTCTGACCAAATCGTTCCTTCAATTCATTCCAAAGATCCTGAGAAGAATTCACGAACATAAAACTTCCAGCCAAAGTTTTATCAATCGAATTTAGGATCCAGGACATGATCATATAATCATCCCTAATCCATTTCTGGTAGTCAACTGAATCAACAGCAGGTTTTGCTAGGGTTCCATCAATGAAACCTAGCTTATTTCTGGCAATCAACGCCATTTTTACACCTCTGCTCCAATTCAAGAAATTCGTGGTGTTCAATTGCAGATTCACTAACTGCATTCCAGGATTATCACTACTAGAAATGTAGTAAGGATCATTAAAATTGACCGATTGCGAAGACATATTGTTCGAAATTGAATCTCCAGAATCCATAATTTCAATCAAACAACAAGAAAACAGAAGATTTGAGAAGAGAAGAAAACATAGATTTAGAGAAGAAAAGGAGAGAAAGAAGAAGATCAACGAGAGAGCAACGAAAATGGCTCTGATACCATGAAAGAAACTCAAATTTCTGATGAAAATAGATTGAAGAAGAAGAAGAGGATGAGTTTAGAGAGAGAAAATGAAGAGAGCTCAATGTGAGCTTCTCAACTGTTTTGATATTATCCTCTCAGAATTAACTCAGAAAAAAAAAACAAAATATATAGAGTTATTACAATCCCAAAATATCTCTAACAAACTCCCTAGAAAATAGGAAAAGTTGTTACAAGGATGACAGGCTGGCAGACTAAACAACTCAACAGATTGTTTCCAACAATGGTGTTGTTGGGTAAAACACCACAACGATTTTCATGGCAAAATTGATATATAGTAGTCAAATCACTATATGAGATTTTTTGATATATAGTATGCATCCTTCATAGTTCTTCTCAATGGCTTATTAGTATCATTTTCACCTATGATACACATAATTTCGATCTTAACTGTCGCGCCATATATATCATTTTAGCTAGGAAATAATCCTTTTTAGACACATGATACATTTCCAGCTACGGGTGAAAGTTCAGTCTATGGTTTGGATTATTGCCCAATCCAAATCCAAACCATATATTTTCGGTTTTTAAAATTTGAGACCAATCCAAGACATATTGAATTTCAGTCCAATCCAATCCACCTAAATTCGGTCTTACGATTTTGGATCCAATCCAATCCGAATTGTAAAGATATTTTTTTTTGTACAACAATTCCTGCTTAATATATTTGTAGCAATAATCTGTAATACTATCCAATAACTCACTAAATCGAATACTACACACTTTGAAAAAGGATGATAGAAAATTTAAGGATTTTGCTAACTTTTGGTGTTTTGGGCATAACTACTTAACAAGCAGCAGGCTTAAGGCCATTATGGACTTAAAGGTTTATTAATATTCGGTCTAAAGTTCAGTGTACGGTCCACCGAGGGGTCCAGTCCGAGTCCAAACCGAAAACCAAAAAAAATAAAAAATTTACAATCCAAACCGCACCAAATTATAAAAAAATCCGATCTAAATTTTCAAAATAGTTTGGTTTGATTCGATCTTCTATTTTAATCCGAATTACTTTCAACAATATTTTCAGCTAATTTTGAGGTATGTTGGTGTGCCTTGTAAGTTTTAGTGTAAGGTTCTATCTTCACAAAAAGGCATGTTAGATTGTTAGGGATATTTGCATGTTGAGCAAAAATAATTTGATCTTTCTTATCAACAAAGGGATATTGCAATCTTATCAACCTCTCGTTTTAGTAATTAAATCAATTTTTTTGGGTTATGTTGATGCTTTCTTATTTCTTGGAAAATCCAACTAACACTATTAATGAAATTTTGTTCTCGGAATTCATTATTAAAGGCTGTATATGAAAGGCATCAAATCAAAGGCGTCTAAATTACACTGCTTTTTTCTTAGAGACTCATGGCTTATTTATTTCAGCTGAAAACAGCTGAACTGAATTGATTAAAACTGAGCTGAATTGAAAGTTTTTATTATAACTTAATGATCAGCAAAATAAAAAAAAAGTTGAACTGAACCGAACGGAGCTGAACTGAAATGATTTTAAGTTGAAATAGCTATAATTACTTAAACAGGCCCTCAAGAGTCAAGACTTAAATAGCTATAATGAAATTCATGTAGATAAAAGTTGATCTCAATCTTGAATATCATATGTAGTATTTAAAGACTTTACCAAGATAGCTGACAACTACTAATATTATATTAACATGCGATAGATTATCACAAAGACTTACTATTAAGTGTGTCTAGATATAATATTTGGAAGAAAAGGGATGGGAAGGAAGGGGATGTGAAGGGAGGTGAGGAAAGAAGAAAACAATTTACTTCATTTGGATAGTAAAGAAAAGGAAGAGAGAGAGTGAGGGGAGCTGGGGATACCGGAAGAAAAAAAAAAAAGAAAAGGAGAGGAGAGGCTTAGTATAACATACGGAATGGAGGTGTTAATGGAATTTCTCCTTCCAAATCTTCTCAATTGTGGAACGATTTGTTGCTTGAGAGGAGAAGGAAACAATTCCGTCCATTTCTCTTTCTCCCAATTCCTTCACCTCCCAATTTTGCTATTCAAATGGAGGAACCTCCATCCTTTCCTTTCCCTCCATTTTCATGTATCCAAGTTAGCTGTTAAGAACAAAGTAAAGGTAGCCTTGACGCTACTAAGCAATTGAGTCAAGTTGTTGAGAAAAGACGATATACGAGGGCAACCATAGTTCCATAATTAGATTGCTTCGACAACGGGTGTACAAACAATTCCTCAAAACTAACACTCTAACATGAATAAGACCCTCATGCTTAGGGGCCAAGGTCCTCAAAAAAAAAAAAAAAAAAAAAAAAAATTAATATGGCCTGAGATCCATTGTAATTTGTAACTGAAGCTGGAATGTTGCACCTCCTTATTCGTGTTTTCAAGTGTGGCCTTTACAGCAGAGGATGACGACCAAGGGACACACTACTGGTTAAAATCAGGAACAATGTCATATTACATGGTCAAGCTACCAACAGGTAATACACCTTAATTGCAAATAGGCTGGTGGTTGCTACTTTTATGTGGTCAAGCTACCAACATGTAGTACAACTTAATTGGAAATAAAAATGCAGACACTGTTGTTACATGGGTGAGCTACCAAAATGTGACACTTTACTGCAGCTTCGAAGCTCATCAGATGGTCGGGACGTGAGGGTAGTTTAGACTAAGAGGAAAACAGAATTAATGTTTTTGAGATTAGTCGAACTAATCATAAACAACAAACAAGGAATGCGCAAACTTACCCAATCTTTTCAGCATAGTGGGGGCTGTCATCTTCAAGATGCCTCACTAATTTGTCCTTGCAATATTTGTCAAAAATTGTCTAGCATAATCATATTATAGAACACACAACGTCATAAAATTTCACATTTTCAAAAAGTTGGTAGGATATTCCATGAACAAACATACAAGTATACATAAAGGGTTAGAAAATCGTATCCTCAATTCCTACTCATGATGTAGATGTTCTCTTAGCTTATCAATAGAGTTATTGCACCAACTACCCATTTTCCCTCATGATATATGCTTTGAAGAAAAACTAAAGAATTACTGGACAAGTAAATGAACTTAGACAAGTGAAGCAACCAGTCAATCAATCAATCACCCATGAAGAATCATTTAGACCAACAGAACTGATTACTGGGTTTATGCTCCAATTTCGAGATGTCGGAAAATTCGATTAATAAATAAATAATTATAAATTTACAAAAAACCACTGAAGAAATCCATACTTTCTGTACCAAAGGAAATTAATTGGTACCCCATTAGTCATCATAAACCACCAAAAGCATCGGACAGCAGTAATAGTTGAATGTTTCACCATCAAGTCATCAACTTTAAGTTCGACAGGTTAATGGTTGAACATGTAAAGGAAGAGCTTGAATAAGAGTGCCTATTTCCCAATGGAGAGCGAATAATACTTTAATTCAATAAGTTTTGGTCCTCTTTATCATACTATCTCATTTTGAACTTTCACAATTGTGTATCCCTGAGCATAGGCTGAAGATAAGACATTACTGGTAATACCATTTACATCCAATACATTGTACTTTTGCATTTCTTTTAATTAGCTTCTTATTATTGTGGGCATGTTGTCGTACTCTTGTTGGCCAGTTTATTCCACTAACAATGCCATTAATTTCCTAACTCTGAAATGGACTACTTTGTAAGATATAATCTAAATTGATCTAATCAAGACTTACCTTGAAACATTGGCGTCCAATAAAACATACTTCTTCTAAATGTCCTCCATTCACCAATACTCTAAAATTAATTTTGCTTAATTGTTTTCCAACAAAAGACTCTTTCTCAAGACCATGACAACTAACAATCATGCTCATCCAGTTATGGTGCACACATCCACCTTCATTTACCATATTTTGTTTCACATTAACCTTTTTATGTATAATCTACAATTCTATCTCTGATATATGCAAGCACTATCATCCAAACCTCACTGCACATTGTTAATTCATAGTGGCAAGCAGTCCATGATAATCCTTCATTCATGGAGTGTTACAAATCACTCAATTTGCCATTATGCTATTGCCAAACAACCAAACAATGATAGCAGTATAAGTGCCCATGGTTGGTTTGATCCAGGAAGACAACACAATTTATGACTCAACAAGATGAATATAGTAGTAAAAAAATAGTTCATGGAAGATTGAGGGAAAAGAAGAGGAAAGGAAGGTTTTGGAAAATACTACATATATACTTATCAACATTCTCGAGCATAGTAGCAAACGAACAAGCTACTGGGCCAACAACTAAATCATTCATAAAACTTACTAAAAAGTGACCTACCTTGTAGTGCAGCACCATCTGTCCAATTACCACTGCAACAAAGGCACCCTTATCAACTTATGCTAAGTAACAGAAAGCTACGTAATGCAGCTGCAGAAAAAGGGGGAAAAAATAGTGATCAGTACACCAGAAACAAATAAACACAAAATGTACTAGCATACTGATTCACCAGAACTTTAAGACTGATATATGGGTCGGAATATCAGGGTTGTAATGGTGTCAGAATTGTGATTGGCTGGCATTCTGCAGTCTTCTCTGTGGACATATTATGCTGTACTAGTCAACTCATCCATCTTGGGGTGGAACTAGTAGGTGGTACCAAGAAGTTCTGGTGTACTTTTGTCTATGGACATAATGATGCACAGGAAATAAGTTTTTAGCTTAGAGCAGAAAGCCAGAGTTAATTTAAGGTATCAAAAAAGTAAATGATTCAAAGATCACATAATAACATAGCTTATCTGATACACACACCATCTAAATTCACAAGCTGTTGAAAGAAATCACCAAATTAGTCAACATGGAAAAAAGGTGGGTGAACTTAAGACAACAAACCTCACTGGGCAGTTGACTACTTAACTCTCCATCAAAACTAGCACTCTACTTAACCCTGAAAAATTTTCCAAAGGAATCTTCCAACACAAACACTTTGCTGCTATTTCCCTCTAGGCACCACTGTACACAATTGTGTTGAGCTTCAAGGGAGCCAGAAATTTCAACGGTTCAACCAGGCCCAAAACCATGATAATCACGAATAAGACAATGAATCCCTTCTGACATGAAATATCTAATAAAAGATATATTGCTCCATAAATGAGAAACAAGTTTCACAAAAAGGTACATGTCACATTTGAGAGAAAGCAGAGCTGAAACTACAAGATCTCAAACACAAACAAGTTAAAATCAAATATTTACAAAAAAAAGAAAAGAGAGAACCAGAGGCATTAGTATTTAACATACAGTTTCCCTCACTTCCGTTGCCATGATAGCTGACATAGATCACCAAGATTCGCCCTGGAGTTTTCAGAAGTTCACACTAAAACTTATGTTGGGCATGCCAAAAAAAAAAACTTTAAGATAAATAATATGGCAAGACTACACCATACAGGTTTCCATCAACAACGCAGACAGAACACGAAGTAGGACTATATTCTAAACAGAACTGTCAGCATAAAGGTTGCACATAATTTTGACAGCGTGGATATTAAATTATAAGTACTAGACAGCTGGTAATGCAAGAAAGAATCTGAGCCCATTCAATCAGCAAATTTACAAATTCGCAAAAAGCATTGAACAAATAAGTTGTGATAGCCTTTTAGGGAAGTGAAGGGAGAGAGCATGAATTAAGATTGTAAAAGTCCAATCACAAACCAGTAATCAATCAATCAATCATAGCCTTAATCCCAAAAAATTAGGGTCGGTTACATGAACCAAAATTAATCATTCCATGTGGTCATCCACATAAATTTTCCTCCTCCATCCCCTGGGATCGAGAACCTCATTCTCTTGTAAATCTAAAAGCTTCATATCCTTTTTAACCCCTTCCTACCAAGTTATTTTCGGTCTTCCCCTACCTCGTTTGAGATTTCCATGATCCCACCCTTCCACTTGTCGCACCGGGGCTCCCTCAGTTCTCCGTCTCACATGTCCGAACCAACGCAAACAATTCTCCCTTAATAACTATTAAAAATCAACAAAACATTTTATAGACATAAAAACAAAGGATTGAAAAACACAATTTCAAAGATTGAAATGCCAACACATCACATCCACTAAGTGAAAATCTCATTATTTCACGGATAGCAGGAAGGAGAATATACACTATAGAATAAAATGTTCTCAAGTAACATCACACAGCTTGTACCTAACATATGTGGCATGCTGCACAACATGGCTAATCAACTACAAAAGATAAAGAGAAAGAGGGAAAAAAAAGTAAAAGTAGAAATTAACAAAGTTCTTGAATCGTCAAGGCTCTACTTCAAACCTGAAAAAAAAAAAAAGAAAAGAAACACGTAAGCACATGAAAAGTAGCTGCAGAAAGCAAAATTAGGGAAATGGGATAATGTAAACACCTAAAAAGAATCAGTAAGTACACTATCGTCATCCTCATCATCGTATTCAGTATCTTCACTAGACCCACTAGGATCCTCAGCTGTAAAAATTTGACCATCTGTATTAGATTAAAAAGAGTCCAGATTATCAGCTTGCATCCATGAATCAATACAACTACGGATAAATAATTACCAGAGTTATCTTCAGCACCAAGCCAGTCTTGAAGACATAATAAAGCTTGAAGTGTCTCGGGCATAACGGAGCTTTGAACTGAAGACAAGGTTTTATTCCCAAAGCTAAATGCCTCCTTGGAAGTCACAGTGAAAACAGGTATAGATAGAATGTCACGTGCCATCGACGAGAGATTAGGATACCTCATTGAGCTTCTACTCCAGAACTCAAGCACATCCAAGTCAGAACTTAATTCATAGCTAGGGTCTTCCAAGTAGTGATCTAATTCTGATTTGTCCCCATGCGGTCTTGATGATGAGCCCAAGAATTGATCATAATCTCCAAACATATCACCTTCATCATCTCCACCAATAAAGTTTGTATTAACACTTGATGACACCCCAGGTAAAGACGAAGAGTGCATCGGTTGTCGCTTATACTCATCGAACAAACAGCGGAGAGTGGTTACAACTTTAATAACACGATCATTACAATCAACCGGACTAAAAAGCTTTAGATAGCAATATTCCACAAATTTCACCTTGTAGCGGGGATCTAAGATAGCAGCGCAAGATAAAATCAAGTTATTAGCACACCACAGATCATCAAATTTTTCTTGCATAGCTTTAACAGCATGAGCCAAGAATGAGTTTGGACCCTTGGCTATTTCTGTCATCCGGCAATGAACCATCAACATCCCCTTTAAAAATAGATTAGCTGTTGGGCCATTGGTTCCTGAAAACATGCGAGTTACGTCATAAAGAACCCGTAGGAACTTGTGAATAATGCTCAACTTCTGCCAATCTTCTTTAGAAAGAGCAAGGTTGCTCAGTTCTTGTTTGGACTCCATAAGATGCTTGAACACACATTTATAGTACAGAGTACGATCAATTAATTTATACGTGGAATTCCATCGAAACATTACATCAAGGCCCAATCTTTTACGTGCTTGCAAGTCAAATGTCCTCTCAGCAAGGTCGAAGAACTTCTTCCTTTGAAGTGGTGACTTATTAACATACTTGACCAATTCGCGGATTCTATCAACAATGTCATCTATCAACTTCAAGGAAGATTGTGCAAGAAGGTTCAAAATATGTGCATAGCAATTAACTTGAAAAAAGGAACCACAATTTTCAGAGGAGTTCTTTGTGAAAAGACCTCTTTTGATGGAAGAAACGGTTGATTCATCATAAGAAGCTTCATCCACTGTGATAGTAAAGGTCTTACTTTCAATGTTATACTGAGATGACAAACAAGCCAACTCATCAGCAATATATGATCCATCATATGGAGGTGCTAAAGCTTTAAAACACAAAACCCTCCTACGCAAACTCCAGTGTTCATCAATGAAATGTGTAGCAACACAGATATACTCATCTTTTGTGTCTCTAGCTTTCCAATTACCTACTGTCAAACATATGCGGCCTGGAACCTTTGCTAACATTTCTTTGATGTTGTCCCTTTCTTTCAAATACATAGAAAACAATTCCCTTCTGATAATGCCCCGGCTAAATGCCTTAAATTGTGGACATGCTTTAGACATCATAGATCTAAATCCTTTCTCTTCTACAAAGCTAAATGGATGAGCTCCTTTTATAATACAAATTGATATATATCTTCGAAGCTCTTCCTGGTCAACCTGGGAAGTTTCTGTAGGTGTGCTTCCTTCAGCCACATTCTTGCCACTAAATGAAATCCGTTTTGAATTGCTGGTTGCCACTACATCTTTTGGTGACTTATCTACATCATTTCCTTCAACTAGCTTCTGACTAGGAAGGAAGTACTGTTCTATATTAGCAGTCATAGTCACACGCTTTGTGCACTTGTCTAAATGTCGCTTCAAATGAGACGTCCCATTTTTAGAAGCTGCAGAAAGAACGATATCACAGTGCTTGCACTTGGCTTTTGCATCATTCATGTTAGGAGCTGGAAACAGCTCATATTCATGCCAAACCTTCGAGACCCTCTTCCCAAGCTTTACAGTAGATCCATTACCCTCAAAGTCAGTAAACCCATATTCCATCGAGATAGGTTGCAAATCAATGGCCATCCGCTTAGCACATCTTTCTACATGACGCTTTAAATGAGACGTTCCGCTCCTAGGAGTAGCACTAAAAACACTATCACAATGTATACACCTTGCTTTCCCCTCACTCTTGCTTAGAGCAGGTAACTTCTCGAAATGATCCCACGCCAACGACCTCTTCTTATTCTTATTACTATCATACTCAACTATACCATTCTTTCCATCTATAACCGCAATCATATTTCCGTCCATCACTCCTACACCACGTTACGATCACTAAGTATATACACAACACTACACATACTAAACACACGCCGAATTCCAAAACAACAGATCATTCAGAATCAATCGAAACATCTACCAAATTGAACCAAATCATTGCATAAACCTAGCTAATCATCACATTGTTTGATTAACTTTTCTGTAGTTCCAATAAAACTGATCTAAAATAGCAAAATTACTCAAATCAACCACAAATTCGCAATGCAAAACATAATCTAACAAATATTATCCTCCATAATCACACAAAGTCGCATAAAATCAGTGATAAACATAATTTTTCAGATACAATTTATTGCTCTACTCATTAATCACGATGTAAAAATCGCGAAAAAATAACAATAATTCAAAGATCATAAACTCAAATTACAACAAAAGTGAACAAATTAACATCAAATAAACCCTAAAACAACGCATTTAAGAAACAATAACAATGAAAATCAGATTGGAATTAAAATTAGGGTTTTAGGGCAACTTTACCTTTAGTAGCATAAGAGTGAGAAACCGCAGTTGTAAAAATGATGAGAATTTTTAGTTAGTTTTCGAATTTTTTGGGGAATATCAAAGGGTTTTTGGAAGTAAAACGAAGAAATTCGAAACTTTTGGTGGGAATTAGTAAAATTTTCGATTTGGAGGGAAAGATGATTTTTGCAGTGGACATTTGTAGAAGAAAAGTAAAAATGAGGGTTTTTCCTTATAGAGTTATGTTCTTAGTTCTGCAGTTATTAACACTATTATTCTACTATGGTAGCAATAAATATATAAATATTAACATGTTTGATTACTGCTATAGATGCCAAATTAATAATTGATTTGACTAAGTATACTTCAGTAGTATAGTATTCAATCGTGTTATGATGTGTCGACTTGTCTATTTTTTTTTTATTTTTTTTTTTTCTGATGTTAGTATGTGTCCAAGTATCTGACTTGACTATTTTGTGAAACTTTTTCATGATTTTAGCTCAAAACGAAGTGTCTAAATGTTATGTTAAAGTCAGAGTATTCAAGATTCAATCATTCAATATTGATTATTAATTTTACTTACCTTAGGCACTTTATAGTTCCTCAAGTTTTTTGTAGAAAATTCTATATATACTCATGGAAAATAACATAGAAGTAGTTTTTTTGGTTTACGAATACTTTGCATAAGGCTAATAGAATGTTTGAACTTGTGCCTTGGGTCTATGGCGCTTCACATAACATGTACATAAAATGGTATCTCTAATCATTACCCATATTTTATTTTATTTATAGTTGATGATAGGAATTAGGAAATATGGACAATATAGAGAAAGCATTAATGTGAGAGGTGAACAATAGCAATAGAATTAGACTTAACAGAAGATCACAGAGCAGCAGAATCCCATGCACTAACTCATAAGCTATCCGAAACCAATATCGCTTAATCACATCAAACACCAAAAGTCACTAAAATCATATATAGAAGAAATAAACACCAATGCAACATTGTCAACTTGGACTTTTCACCAACGCTTGTTTCGAGCAGACTGAAGTTTGCGAATGTGATTCTTGCCATCAACATGCTGCTTCAAAGCAAACTGATCCGTGCACCAAATCTGGCACAGACTGCAGTACAAACTCGAATTATCTACGATTTGATTGGTTTTCCTGACTTGAGCTTTGTGCTTGTGTCCCATGAAATGCATTTTAAGATTAGCTGTTGAAGAACACTCAACTTCACACAACTCACATGTCAACTTCCTCATCTTATTATTATCATGATCATTAGGCTGAGTTTGTTGCGTAGACGCCTCTTTTCTTTTGTGGACTGAGTCTATAGTGGGCCTTAAACTCTTGCTCGTAGGAGTGGTGGGTAGTAAACTAGGACTTGGCCTTGTAGACGGACCAGCAGGTGATGGTGTTGGCCATGGAGCTGAACCTGTTGGTCTTTGAGGCACATAAGGGCGTGGCACACGTGGAGCTGAAACTGGTGGAGTTTGAGGCACATATGGGCGTGGCGTACGTGGAGCTGAACCTGTTGGCCTTTGAGGCATATATGGGGGTTGTACATGTGGGCCTACAGTCGTTGGTTTCATCCTTGGGGCTGTCTGAGATGCGAGAATGCCTGGCCTTTGAAGTGAACTTGAACCTCGAGGTGGGGGTGTGAGTGGACTTGGTCTTGGGCTCTTGCTGTGGCTTAGTTTTGGTCTCAGCCATGGAGGCGATGTTGTGTATTCGGGCAGCTTGGGCCTCGCGTTTCGGCTTTGGCTTAGTCCTGTCTGTGGAGGTGGCCTCGACACTGGCAATGAAGTTTGCTGCAAGGATTACACAAGTTAACAGCCAATAATCCAAAAAACAGACAAAGTTGTATTAACGGAAAGTTCTCATAAGTCATATAATTATACAAACATGAAATTATAAGCTGTGGTTTCATTCTTACATTTGGTGGTGCAGGGGATCTATCAGATTCACTGCTATTACCCATCAGTTGCAATGACTCCAACCGTTGGCGATACGCCATCTCCCTTTCCTTTGCAAGCTCTACAGACATTACACCCTTGGACCTATTACTAGCCATTTCCACGAATCGCCCAACTTATTTGTGAATACAAATATATTACAATAACCATAAATCTTCACCCTACATTCATACATGCACATAAGCCAATATTCTTCATAGATATATCATGCTTTTTATGCTGCTGTTTACAAGGTTTTCTTCCTTATTTATACTACTAATTAACCCTAGCCTTAAAGCTCAATCCTAGTAGTACACCATGCATGTTATCTTCCTAGAATATTCTTAGGATCCACACAACCAATCATAAGGCCAGGACAAATTGACTAACAGGCAAAATACATGACAGTACAGATAATTGTACGGTTTGTACCTTTGACACTGATATTTGGCTTATTGTCATTTCCTCTAATACTGAAATCAGTATTTGTGATCTTATGGTAACAGATATATTGAACAAAGTTATGACCAACTTCCATGTAATTTGTGTGACTTTCTCAAATGTTCTTAGAAAAATCTGAAAAGCTTATTAGCCTTATTAGTTATTACATGCTTTATCTATGAATATGTTGAAAATCGGATCGTTTGGCACACAATTCTCATGTAATCCGTATTACAAATGCTAGTTTTTGCAGTGCTAAATATTACATTGATTTGAAAACTAGAATGTAAAGGGAACATCAGTCAACATATTCATATTAACCAAAAAATAGTGTAAAGTATTACAATCTACTATGCAGCAAAACATTATTGATCAGTTTTATTCTTGAGACAAAGAAAAAAATTAAGACGGCATTAAACCTAAGATACATGTGTGACAGTACGTAGAACGCTAAATGGCTTGATTAAGAATACGCCCTTCGTTTCATCAGACAGTCATACTGTCTGAGAATGTGGTTGGGACAGCTGAAGTGCAGCCTGTAAGTGTGCTCATCAGCACACCAGATACCACACAAGTCGCAGTAAGGCCGCCTATCACTTGGTTTTGGAGGTGCTGCGCCAATATCAATTTCCTTCCCCTTCACCCCTCGTAATCTGGCCCTATGCTTTTGACCTTGGTAATGTGTCAACAGATTGTAGCCAGTGGTACAGTCTATTTGACAAACTTTGCAAGTGAAAATTCCTTTTGGAAGAGCCCCTGGACCTTTTTTCCGCTGATGATCAGATGGACGCGATGGGCCTGCAGAACTTGATCCTGGTCTTAAATTTAAGGCTGGATTCGGATATGGAGGCGGTCTTGCAGGTAATGCTGAGCCAAGACTCTCAAATCCAGGAATGGGATGTAGGTACGAACTTGTCATAGGCCGAGGTGTTGTCCTAGGATCTTGACTTGAACTTGGTCTTAGCACCTGCAGACAACTCAGACAAGTGAGTAGTTAACTGTTAACTGTCATCTGAAGACCAACAAACATTGAGATCAGTTATTATTGCAATTGCAAATCGAAATTGCCCGTAACACCTTAATTAGATACACTGGTAATTTCAAACTGAAATCAATCTTTTTAGATATATTGGTAAAGGCCAATCAGAAATTTTAAAGCATTGAACATACAGCTTACTCTAATTAGCTCGGCAAAAATGAAAAACCTGACTTAACCACTTCTTAATTAGAATCTATGTTACCCCAAAATCAAATTGAGTGGCAAACTGTTCTCATGCTATGGTAGCAATTATCCGATAACATGACACAGGTACTTGAGGTGAAATGCAGCGGCTATAAACCAAAGTAGCATACGCTAAGCTAGAATCACAAAGCATAGTATAGGAGAAGACCTGTGAATGAATTGAACCTCGGTTTTCGAGTTTCTGCCTGTATTCCAATTCTCTTTGCATAGCAAACTCTACTGACATCACACAGTTCTTCCTGTCTGCTCTCATTGCCATTTCTAACCTTGTAATTATTTTCTCCTTCTTTCATCTACATTTATCCCCTGTAATTAATTTTACTATTTGAATAATTAATAAAGGGGGTCCCAATTAATTACTGACCACTGTTGAAAATTATTAATAAAAAAAACAGTAAACAAAGTAGTCTTACCTCATAGATTGAGTTAGTTGTTAATCAGTTGAGGTTTTGGATGTGGGATTTATTATTTGAGGTAAGTTTTTGGAATGAATATGAGACATGAGATAAGTAAGAAAATGATAGGGAGGCAATCTTGACTGTTGACTATTTAGTCAGAGACTCAAGTTCCCTAGATTTCATCGAAGAAGTCAGGAGTTTAATCTGTCAGTCATTCACGGCCTTCTATTGGCCGACTCGGAATCTTGATAAAAGTAAAGGATAAACCAACTTAAAACAACGAAAGGACTATTTCACCGTAACATGATTGTTACTTCTTACGTGTTACTGTTCGTTAGAGATAGAGTTCTCATTTCAACCTCATCATATATAATTGGGATGCATTATAAGCGTCACATAAAATTTCTCTATCCTATGTCATTCAATCAATCATGTCCAAGATATGCAGTTACGCAGTACTTTTTTCCAATAAGGCAATAAAGTACAGCCAATTATATTAAAAGAAAATATAGCTTTGCCCATGGTAGTCACGTATTGCAATTATAATTGTAATTAGTAAAAGAATAAATGATTGAAATTAATTATATAATTTTTAGACTTTAACAAATTATCAAAATCAAAAACAAAAATGTCAACATTAAATAGATGGAAAAAAAATGAATTTTCATTAATTCAAATAATATTTTCATCCCTTTGTTTCTATCCATCAATATATATATATACATAGGAAGAGGTTCAAATATGAGAACCGTGAAAACTACATCAAAACTCCTTTATTCAATTTTTTTTTTTACTTTTTTAAGTGTTATTGTGTTACTTTACATCTATTTTAATAATAACAAGCTATAGATATTTATTTCAAGTGTTTTAAGCTATCACATATAATTAACCTATAAATAGTAACTATGACCACCTAAATAGTATACGATTTTCAAAAGCCTAAAAAATTAACTAGACCTTGGTTAAGTTGAAAACTAAGGGTATATCTAGTTATAATACATTGTTAATAAGTGATTGCAAGTTTCAAATGTATCAAATACTACGATCGTTATTTAATAATTCTCACGGTTATCATGCAAAAAGGGTTTTCATGGGGTCCTCGCCTATATAGTTGCTACGTGCTAAAAATACAAATAACTTACAAATCATAATTTGAACAATTATCCAAATATAGTTTCCTTTACTATATAAATGATTAATGTTTAAGTTTGTAAATTTTTTATTGTACGAGCATTATACTAATATAATATAAAATCAACATCAATACACATGATACTTGCATTATAATAATAAAAAAAAATGTGTATATCTCGTTCCCCTCTTTTTACCTAAAAAATGCTAATAATTACTCAAATTGATAGCAACCCCTAAATCCTTTTATTGATATATGTAATCGCTTTTGATGAGAGTTTTCAACCCAATTATCCTCACAAATTATCCTTTATGAACAACATCACATGTCTCTCCAACGACTATAATAATCACGATGTATATTCTATCATCAAATAATGGTGTAATTATATTTAAAAATACTGTACTACTGGTAAAATATTCATATTTTAAAGATAATTGAATAAATTTGATATGAAGTGTGTTACATTACACATGGGCTAATTTAGTGCTAATAAAAATATTCATTTTTTGAAGATGACTGATTAAATTTGATATGAAGTGTGTTATATGACCGTACATAGCACATGAGCTAATCTACTACTCTATATTATCCTAACCTTTTTAAATGAAATCATTTTGTAAACGAGTAGAATGCATGATACCCTATAATAATCGTGCATAGTCACGTAATTGCATACTCATATGATATTTAAGTAGTTAAAGTTGTCAATTCTTACACAACAGTAAATGTGACCATCGTCATTTGCATATTAACACCAACAAATTAGACCATTAAAAGATACAAAACGAACAATGATCCTCAAGATATTATTATTCATTCTAGTAAACAATGTATAATATTGAAGTGTGTACAAAAAGAATTAATGATCATTTATGTATGCTATAAACTTGTCCTATGTAATACTGTATATCTATTTTATGTATGTGTTTAATTTCTAACATGTAAACTGAAATTTATACACAGTTTTCTCATATTCAAAACTGATGTTTTCTATACACCACAAACTACCGAAACACAACCTGAATCTTTGCACAAATCTACTTCGTAGCCTAGAATTTTTACCAACATTGACAAAACCTCCTTCATATTAGGCCTTGCTTGAGGTGTTTCTGCAGTGCATTTCATTCCTATGCATAGTAATTCGCCCATTTCGGAAGCCCCTTCGTGTTTCCCCGGCCCCACAACAAGTCCTGGAACCATGGAGTAGTCTACCTTCGGTTGTTCTTTTTCGCCTACTACTCTTCTAGCCCACTCTAACAAGCACTCCTCCCTATCATCGACTGCCCTCCTACTTGTCGAAAGCTCCATGACTAATACTCCGAAGCTATACACATCGCCTTTTGTAGTGGCTTGCCATGTTTGGCTGTACTCTGGTGCAACATACCCCACAGTTCCTGCCACTGTGGTTGTGACATGTGTCTCCCCTGCATCAACCATCCTTGCTAGTCCGAAATCTGTGACTCGGGCTTTTCCATTGCTGTCTAACAACACGTTGCTTGCTTTCACATCTCTGTGGACGATTGAAGGGTAACACTCATGGTGTAGGAAGACTAATGCTCGAGCAACATCGATTGCAATCTCAACCCGTTTTTTCCATCTTAGCCTTGTTCTGTCTGTGATAAAATCCTCTAAGGTGCCGCCTTCCATGTACTCGTACACTAGTAGTTTATCAGCCTTATCAAGACACCACCCGTAAAGATTGACAAGGTTTGGGTGAGGCCAGTTGACACCATGTTGTGTAAGAACTTCCATTTCTGCTCGGAATTCTCTTTCTCCTTCATTACCAGCTCTTTGCAGCTTTTTCACCGCGACAACTCTTCCATCAGGGAGGTTACCTTTGTAGACAGTCGCATATCCTCCTCGCCCAATCACTCTATCTTCTGAGAAATTTTTTGTTGCTTTCAGGATATCATTGTGTGTGAATGTTGTTTTGTCGAGCCTAATGACTTTTACTGCATCCGCGATCCATGGTGATGAAGAGCTGCTTGAGCAAGAGCAAGAACTAGACAAATCTTTTAAGAGCTGCCTTGATGTGTTTTCTGATGGGATTTTCACCAAGTTGTAGACTAGAATAGAGACCGCGCCACATATTAAAAAGACTAGCACGAATATTGCGACAATCAAAGAGGTTGCTATCTTTACACCTCTAATATGATGTGATCCTTCTCTTGTGTGATTGGATGATGTATTTTTGATGAAAGATGGAAGGACTAAATGCGGGTCACCAAGGTAAGAGTCTTTCTCGAAAGTTGCTAGTTGCCCTGTTGATGGGATGACACCGGAGATTAAAGGATTATACGAAACATTGAACTTGTTCAGTTCACCTAATTCGTTTAAGCTCGTAGGGAAGCTGCCCGAGAAGTTGTTTAAGGAAAGATCAAGATCTTGCAGACATTTGAGGTTACCGATTTGCATGGGGATATTGCCAGAGAAATTGTTCCTCGAAACATTAAGAAAAACGAGGGACATGTTCTCGATTTCTTGGGGAAAAGAACCATAGAAGTTATTATTAGCAAAATGCAGCATGCTAAAATTCTTCATCCTACCAATTTCATGAGGTATTTCACCAGAAAATCGATTTCCTGTCAACTGAAGATAACCTGATATCTGAAATGTCTGTTGTTTCGAACCAGGCGAGCAAATTGGGAATAGACCATACCCCTTTAGTATTCTGTCCCATATACTTCTGCAGCTCTTTCTAGTAAGCAAACTATACACAAAGCTAAAAGGAGGGTAATTTGCCGGTATCCATCTTCGCATTGCCAAACACTCACCAGACCCAAGAACAAGTTTCCCTTTTCGATTATTTAGAAACGTAGGCATAGGATTTCTTCCAATGTTTGTCAATTCAGCTGGCAGTCGCCCACTCATATTGTTATCAGCTAAATTCAGCCATAACAAGCTACTGCAGTTTCCTAATTCAGGTGGAATTTCACCTGTTAAGGAATTGTTCGCGAGCATAAGCCAAAGAAGGGAAGTTAAGTTCCCTAAACTTGATGGAATTGAACCACTCAATCTATTGAAGGAAAGATCAAGTGCTAGAAGCTGCTTAAGTCTTCCATATTCGGATGGAATTTTACCCGAAAAATGGTTATATGCAAAGTCTAGGAATTGCAACTTAACCATCTTGGACACCCCAACAGGAAGATCACCAGAAAAATTGTTGTAGCTGAGGTCTAATCGTCGAAGATGAGGCAATTCTAAGACACCAGATGAATGCAACCCTTCACTGAAACGATTCCCATGTAGTACTAAAACGCGGAGCTCAGTAAATCTTCCAAGAATTCGCGGTACCTCACTCCCAAGATGGTTATTGCTAAGATCAAGAAACACCAGTTTTTTGCATTGTAGTAGTGATTCTGGTATCTTCCTTGAGAAATGATTTCCACCAAGCATTAACACTTGAAGACTCGAAATCGAACCAAGAGTATCAGGAACACTCCCACTGAAATTGTTTTTACCTAAAATTAAGGTAGACAAGTTTTTACAGTTGGAAATTTCACTAGGAAAAACTCCTGTAAAACTATTTTCTGACAAATCAAGAGTTTCTAAACTACAATTTCCTTCAAAAATCCAAGGAAATATTGACCCTGAAAAATTATTTTCTCCTGCATCAAATCCCTTCATTTTCGCCATTCCATGCCAAACATGCCCCAAAAAATTATTTGCGCTAAGATCAACATACTCCAATTTCGAGCACCTATCGAAACACCCATCAATAGACCCAGTAAAGTTATTAGTAGAAATGTTAAGTACCTTCAAATGGGTGCATATTGCAGGGAAATTAGACCGAATTTCGCCTCCGATTTTATTCATTGACAAGTCTAACACTTCCAAACTACTTAACCCAGATAAATTAAGCTTACCACCAAGTGTATTATGTGACAAATTAAGGTACTTTAAACTTTTACACCCATTTAAATCACTAGGAATTACACTTAATGTATTCCCTGATAAGTCAAGTGAACTTAACTCTAACAATCTTGAGAAGTTCCCTGATATCTCCCCATTAAGGCTGCTTTTCGAGAGGTCGATTTCGACGACTCGAAAAGTGTTGGGGTTACATGTAACACCTTGCCAACTACAATGGTTTGAGCTATGTTGATTCCACTGACTGTATTTTCCTCTGTTTACTCTGTTTTTTGCTTCTAAAAATGACTTCAAATTTAGCAAAACCTCTTTTTCACTTATATCTGGTGTCAGAGTATCTGCCTTGATAACTGTGCCTAATCATTGCCAATCATTACACCACCAATCAATATACTTCATTAACAAAAAAAATAAATAATTATTATTATTTGGAAAAAAAAAAATATAAATCATTCTTGAAAATCACATGATTATAAATAAAAATATTGAGTAAAATAAAAGTTATACTATAGTAATAATAATTAAAATAAAAGGGTACCTGATAATATAAGTAAGATGATAAATGATAGCAGAAATATGTAACTCTGATGAACCAAGTTAACAGATTCTTCTTCTACCATGATCAATCAGATATTAACCTTTTCTTCTTCTTTTTCGTCGTCGTCGTAAATATGTTATTAATTAATATTGTGTTGTATGTTAATCTTCTGAATTACTATTGAATGTCAAGAACAATCAGAAATTTCATGTCTGAAAAAATGAGAAATTTTTTGTTAGGAAAATATATATGAAAGAGGGTAATTTATCAGTAACATACCAAACAAGGAACTAAAATTTTGGGTGGTCAACAAAACAGACAAAAAAAAAATAAAAGTGTATGTTAGATAGTTGGCTTCAAATTGTAGTTTCCTAAAGTAAATGGAATAAAGTTCTTTTCTTTAATTTTTTTTTTGTTTTTGTTTTTGTTTAATATTTTTAAATGTAATTACCAAAAATAGTTTAATTTTGTGATTGTTTTTGGTAATGGTATTTTGGTGGGAAGTTTACGGTGGTAGAATGAGCCGTCCATTTTGACTATGTAGACCGTCATTAATTAACTCATTACAAAAAAATTAAATATAAAATAAATAAAATATTAAAAAAAAAAAAAAAAGAAAGAAAGAAATAGTTGAAAACAAAGACTAGTAGAAAGAAAAAGGTGGTAAAATAACTTTTAAGGCTAGAACGTGGATTATGAATTTAAGAGGTGAGGAATTTGGTTTTGCTTCTAGCTCTCATTTTCAATATGAAAAATTATGGATTTGAGGTTAGAAAGTTCTTCGTCAATGGTAGGTAGTTACTAGTTAGGTCTTATTTTTATTTTGTTTCCTATTCCTTTTTGAGGCTATGTGGTATTATGGGTTGATTCTTTCAACTTTGTTTTCCGATCTCATTAAAAACCAATCAGCTTACTGTTGATCACTGTATATGTAGTACGGAGTAAATTTTATCTGTTTGTGATAACGTAGCTTACTTAAATTTGTTGAATTGATCGAGTAAACTAAAATGATTGAGATTGCAAATGAAGAAAAAAACAATCATATTTACTCATACTCATTTGTGTCGGTCATTTACTCACCATTTATGTCATGAATTCTAAAGTAGTTGAATTGAAAATTAAAAATAGGTTAATTTTACCTATGTGCGTCATACTAAAATTTGATAAATTTCGCAAACCTTGAACAACAAGTCCTTCTTTGCTCCATATACGAGGAGCAAAGCTAAGGTAGCCCCTAGCAATGGAATTAGTTAAATTAATAACATGGTTGTTGATTATTGATGCCATAATTGCTTAGCTATTTAGCTTGGTCATCCCTTAAATGATATCATGGTATACCCATGTCTAATTTTCATTACTTAATTTAATTGCAATGCATGTTGTGATGGTTATATTAAAGTGCCAAATTGATTAATAGAGGAGTACGTAAATTGATTATGTAATCTAATGAAGAAGATAAACACGCATGAACTTTACAAGTTTGTTTAGATGTGGTCAAAAGCAATGAGTATATTTGTCTTCATTTAACTAGGAGTTGTTGGCCTGCTTCACATCTTAGTTTCAATTATGTTATAGTATGAATCTTGTAGATTTAATAATTCTTGTGAACACTATTAATCAATTGTTAATTAAAAAGGTGTCTCCATCTTATGCTTAAACATTACAAAACATATCATGTCAATTAGTCAAATGTTGGTACAATTCACGAATTTATTCTCAAGATATCCATAGCATGACAAAATACATTTACCTCCATGAATATGTCTCCTAGAAATTTCGTAAAAATCGTGCTCCTTCTGTGTCATTTTATTCTTCTAGTTTGTAGTACATTCATAGTTCAATGTATGACCAATTAATCAATTATAGTCATTTCATGAGAGATGTGTGATCTTGTTTAATTTATATTTATGACACGTGAAAAAACATATATACAAGTAATGTTTTTAACAGATGGAAGTTAATTTATCTCAATTCTAAAACATCCAATAATAAATCCCCATATGACGACAATATTCATAGCCATTAACTAATCATCCATGCTTTATTATTGTTAGTTGAATTGTCGACTCCTGTAAGGGAATAGATTGTTGTGGGTCTAGCCCAAGTATTGATAAAATGATTAATTTGTTTTGGTTATATTAAAGGGCCCGTTTCACTATTTTGTGATGCATTTTACTTGTGCTTATTTTGTAGCTTTCTAAGTAAGCCTTGACGGTTGAGATAGATATATTAGAAGAAAACAAAGACAAAAGTGAGGGTTTCAAAAGGAAGTTTTCAATTTTCGATTTTTCGGAACAAGTTCAAGGAAAACATTTGATGCTAAAAATTGCACTATTGGATCGTCCTGAAATTGTGAAGGCCTGTTCCTGACAACTAGGGATTCATTTTTAATTTAGGTAATTGGACGGACAATTTGAGCTCCGGTTTGTTCACATTCATCTGTAGGCATAACTACAGTTTTGGGTGATATTCTTCACTTCGTTCCCTTAATTGTTATTCTCTTATTGTATGGTGTGTAAACCTTGTATACACTAATTTAAGTTTATTTTACCCTCAACTATCAATAAGAAGATTAAGGGTTAGCTCCTTAAAATGAATCATTTTAAGGCATATTTGCTTTTTTATTGGCAGGTAGATGTAGCTTTGCCCACCAAGTAAAATAACATTTATTGACAACACAGAATTTCTAAAACCATGTTCCTTTCAATGTATTTATGTTGATATGAACTTATCTTTAAAAAAATCTTTAACAATTTATCAACAATTGAAACTAAATTTTGTTATATTAAACTGAACTGTAAATAAGCAAAAAATAAGATAAAGAGAATATGACTTAAGAATACGGAGTACTAAGTAATTGTATTGAGATAATGTTTCATTAATTAGGCATAAACATGTTAAGCTGTTAATAATCATAGCCACGTGTGGGTGAGTTTCTCTCCAATCATTTAATTAGCTACATAATGCTGAAATTGTTAATTTAGTTTTAATAGCCAAGCCTAGCTAAGAAGCTAAGTACTACCGGCTTATTACCGAGTATTATACTCACATCATTATCGGTGTCATTATTCCACGTTAAAATTTTATTGACTTCTCTTAGAAAATAGTCAACGAAACGTATTTGTAGGTGTAGAATTGATAATTATTCAAAGAGTGATCTTAAAGTCAAAGACGTAAATACATGCACACACTTTTATATATAGGACGCCACAAAATTAGCAAATTAGTTGAGATTTTCGAACTATATATAAACTTAAGTCGTGTTTTTCACTAGCTTATTTTTTATAATTGGATATTTGAATTTATTTTTTATTAATCTAACCTTATTGTATACTACTGAACTGGAGTTTTTGTTTCGGCTTATATATGCTTATTTTTAATAAAATCATTAACAAACTATAAAAAATTGAAACATTTTTTTTGCTTAATTAGACTAATTTTTGCTAAACTGAACTTATTGTATAAATTGATTGCTAAAAAACTCTATTAACTTTGTATTACATTACTATCGACAACATTAGTGTTTTTGTGATATTTTTATGAGTTTTCTAATTCGTTAAAGTTTTGCTTGATTGATTAGTTGCATTTGATTCACATAGATAGACAATAAGACAATATTTTTGGTACTAGAAAATGACCGGGTTGATTAAGTTACCAACTTATTAGTATGTTTGATTACAATACACTACTCTACTAATTGGTACGATCCGTATTGATAAATTGGTTTGGGTTGATACTAAGTAGAATTATACCTAATAAATGCATCTCATGATCTCATCAAAGATTTATTAGACCACCTTTTACATGATAATGTTTTTAAAGCACATTAGTATTCTTTTACATTAAAAAATTATGACATTTACTTTTGTATGTATATTTTAAAACAAATTAATTAAGTTAGCTAAGCTCATCTAGTGTAAGTTAAGCGGTTGAATCAATACTCTCACCCAAGTTGAATCATAGACTTGAGAGAAAGTAGAGTAGGACTTGATTGAACTGGAGTAAACTATGGAGTAATACATATATAAAAGTTTTACAAACAAAGATATACTAAAACAACTGAAATTGAGAGTGATGGATAGCTCGATTAGTTGGCTACTAGAGTTTCTCTATCGGTTCCAAACGATCTTGGGATTGATTCTCACCACTTGCCCTTGTGGCTTCGTACCCCAAAAAAAAAAAATCACTAAAATATTAACCAAAATCAATTCCAAATTAAAGAACAATTCTCTTATAATAACACAGTATGTGAACTAATTGACAAAAATTGCAACAAAATTGCCCAAAAAAAAAAAAAAAAAGCATAGTCACAACACACTAGCTGGTGAACAAAATGGTCAAATCAAAGATGTGTTGATATAATGATATGGTAATCTAATCTTATGTGATATTGTGAGTATCATGAAAGTTGGAAAAATGGGGATTGAATGCCACACGTTCAAAATGGTCCAATTTAGAAAATTAAAATATGAATTTAGAAAGGACGTTTAGATTAGTCTATTGGTCAGAAACACGTTTCTTTAATCTAGTCAAAAATTCCTTAAATTAGAACTCCAAACCTTGTACGTTCTTTAACTTATGGGTATTGCACCACTGAGTTTTGTCGCAATCTTATAAGTTGGCAAATTTGGCACAAGGCATTAATTAACATTTAACAATTTGTTCTATATGTTATTTTGCTACTTTACTTGCTCTAAACTAATTTTTTTATCCTTGCTAATCTCTTGGTAATAAAGGATACCCTCATAGTCCTATTGGTCATTCTCGAGCGAACCGGTTGATGTTGGAAATTAAACTTGGATTGACCTCTAAAAATTGAGTTTTATAGGCAATTCTGTTGTGACGGCATGTTGTTTATGAATTACTCGTATGAACTACTCATATGAGGGATGATTGGGTTATAGTCACTCAAAGAGTGTCAAGTCGGTTTTTGTTCATATTCATTTATAAAAAGAATTTGATGATCTATTTTTGGTATGAACAATGGAGAAATATCCAAAGAGAAAAGCGGGAAATTTAGACTTTTTAAATTAAATATTATAATTGAATTAAGTTAGCAGGTTTTTTTGTCTTTTTTATTTATTTCTTTTCTAAAATTAAAACTTAATTATTTGTCACTAAATAACGTACTATATCCATCAACTTTTTTGACAGCTTTTTTTTTTTCTTGGCCATCTTTAGTTTTGTATAATATAGTTTCTAATTCATTAATACTTAGTGGAAGAATTCATAACTTGTATAGTATCCCACACGATAAAACTATTCCAACTTTCATTTGATTTGCAATGTTATCAACTATTGCTACTACCTTCAACAAATGATAGTCCTCGGGTCACTTAGATTGAAAGTTGTAATTAATCTTGATTGTGTGTCATCTTATCCTCGTCCAACTTACATTTAATGAGATGCAATCATAACAAATGGTCATCAATGAACAATGCAAATTGTATTCGGTGTCTGGAAATCAACTATTATTAATACACATCCATGTTGAGTGAAATTTCAGCTAACAGTAAAATTTCCTTTAATTGTAGGGGTTAGAAATATAACACATTGCATGAAGACTTTGATGATAATAAATCACAAATTGATTTTGATGAGAACAAATAACAAATTGTATCAATTTTGTATTTTTTTAAATTATTTTATTATGTGATTATTCAAGTTTGTTTTCAAAGTTTAGGGGTATTAGGTAAATTTTAAGAAAAATCAGTATTAACCGATTGCGTATTTGCATGTGATTCAAAATACATTGAAAGGATTAACCATTGATTGAAAATAAATAATGGGCCTATTATTTCATGTTGGGCCACTATTACTGAAGCATAGTCACCGGGAGCACAATCCATAATATGCTCCTGGGTGCGTGTAATGCACACACTACATAGTGTAGCGTAATATTTATTTCACAGAGAGTAATATTCATTCGGTAGGGTGTAATATTCATTTTGTCGAGTATTATTCTTTTTCCAATAAGTAATATTTCTAACCAATATATTCAGCATTTATTAATCAAACTTCTCTTTTTTAAAATATAGGACTAAATCAAATAAAAAAAGTTAATATTCATATTTGAACATGAAATGTTCATAAATAAAACTATTAATCTTTATTTTGGAACTAATTATTATGCTCATACTTGTGCTAATAAGAGTGAGTTTGTAATACTCATTTTTCAATGGTAATATTATGTGTTCAACCCATGAATTTATTTCCAATACATATTATTCATATTTCAATAAATGATATTACAAGCGATGCGTTCTAATTTCAGTTTTTAATGAGTGATATACGCTTTTGTGTGTAGTATTCACTTAGTACAAAGTAGTATACATTTGTTCTACTTTTAAACTTGGTTATTTTTAAATCAATCCTTGATGAGTAATATATGTTTTTAATAAGTAATACGCATTTTATGTATGTAATATTCATTTTATATGAGTAATATCATTTACTCAACCTTAGGAGCTTATTTATCTTTTTTTGGAAGCAAAAATGTAATATTCATCTTGAAGTTCTTGATGCGTAACATTAAATTATTTTCTTCAATGTAGTTTAGTTCTGTTCATTATTCATCTACCATTAATATTCATTTTATTGTGTAATATTCGTTTTAAAATGAGTAGTATTTATTTTTTGTACAAGTAATTAATATTCATTTACTGAATATGTGATTTGATATTCGTCTATAAATATGCATTATACATTATTCTTATCCATCTTGTATTTGCATGTATTCTTCTTTGCAAGGTTTCACCTTAAAAAACAAAAACCAAAAAAAAAAAAAAAAAAAAAAAACGGTCAACAAAACTACAACAAAAAATAACAAAAAAAATTAGGTATGTTAGATAGTGGGCTTCAAATTGTAGTTTCCTAAAGTAAATGGAATAAAGTTTCTCTTTCTTTAAATTTTTTGTTTTTGTTTTATTTTGTTTAATATTTTTTATGTAATTACCAAAATAGTTAATTTTGTGATTGTTTTTGGAATGGTATTTTGGGGAGTTTTACGGTGGTAGAATGAGCCGTCCATTTTGACTATGTAGACCGTCATAATTAACTCATTACAAAAAAGTAAATAAAATAAATAAAATATTAAAAAAAAAAAAAGAAAAGAAAGAAATAGTTGAAAACAAAGACTAGTATAAAGAAAAAGGTGGTAAAATAACTTTTAAGGCTAGAACTGGATTATGATTTAAAGGTGAGAATTTGGTTTTGCTTCTAGCTCTCATTTTCAATATGAAAATTAGGGATTTGAGGTTAGAAGGTTCTTCGTCATGTAGGTAGTTACTAGTAGGTCTTATTTTTATTGTTTTTCCTATTCCGTTTGAGGCTATTGTATTAGGGTTGATTCTTTCAACTTTTGGTTTTCCGATCTCATTAAAAACCAATCACTTACGGTGATCACTGTATATGTAGTACGGAGTAAATATCTGTTTGTGATACTAGCTTACTTAAATTGTGTTGAATTGATCGATAACTAAAATGATGTGAGATTGCAAATGAAGAAAAAAACATCATATTTACTACTACTCATGTGTCGGTACATTTACTCCCTATTATGTCATGAATTCTAAGGAGGTTGAATTGAAAATTAAAAAGGTTAATTTTACCTATTCGTCATACTAATTTGATAAATCGCAAACCTTGAACAACAAGTCCTTTCTTTGCTCCATATCCGAGGAAGCAAAGCTAAGTGCCCCTAGCAATGGATTAGTTAAATTAATAACATGGTTGTGATTTATTGATGCCATCAATTGCTTAGCTATTTTAGCGTGGTCATCCCTAAATGATATCATTGATACCCATGTCTAATTTCATTACGTAATTAATTGCAATGCATGTTGTGATGGTTATATTAAAGTGCCAATTGATGAATAGAGGAGTACGTAATTGATTATTAAGCTAATGAAGAAATAAACACGCATGAACTGTACAAGTTTGTTTAGATGTGGTCAAAGCAATGAGTATATTTGTCTCATTTAACTAGGAGTGTTGGCCTGCTTCACTCTAGTGTTCAATTATGTTATAGTATAGATCTTGTAGATTTAATAATTCTTGTGACACTATTATCAATTGTTATGAAAAAAGGTGTCTCCATCTATGCTAAACATTACAAAACATATCATGTCAATTATTCAATGTTGGTACAATTCACGAATTTATCTCAAAGTATCATCCATACAAAGAACATTTTACCTCCATGAAGATGTCTCCTAGAAAATTTCGTAAAACGTGCGCCCTTCTGTGTCATTTTATTCTTCTAGTTTGTAGTTACATTCATAGTTCATGTAGACCAATTAATCATATAGTCATTTCAGGAGAGAGTTGTGAATCTTGTTTAATTTATATTTAGACACGTGAAAAACATATATACAAGTAATGTTTTTAACAGATGGAAGTTAATATCTCATTCTAAAACATCCAATAAAAGTCCCCACTATGACGACAATTTCATAGCCATTAACTATATCCATGCTTATTATGTTAGTTGAAGGTCACTCCTGTAAGGAATAGATTGTTGGGGGTCTAGCCCAAGTATTGATAAATGATTAATTTGTTTTGTTATTTAAAGGGCCCGTTTCACTATTTTGTGATGCATTACTTGTGCTTATTTTGTAGCTTCCTAAGTACTCCTGACGTTGAGAAGATATATAGTAGAAAACAAAGACAAAGTGAGGGTTTCAAAAGAATTTCAATTTTCACGATTTTCGGACAAGTTCAAGGAAAACATTTGATCTAAAAATTGCACTATGGATCGTCCCTGAAATGTGAAGCCTGTTCCTGACAACTAGGGATTCATTTTCAATTTAGGTAATTGGACGGACAATTTGAGCTCCGGTTTGTTTCACTTCATCTGTAGCATAACTACAGTTTTGTGATATTCTTCCCTTCGTTCCCTAATTGTTATTCCTTATGGTATGTGTGTAAACCTTGTATACACTAATTAAGTTTATTTCCCTCAACTATCAATAAGAATGAAGGGTAGCTCCTTAAAATAATCATTTTAAGGCATATTTGCTTTTATGGCAGGTAGATGTAACTTTGCCCACCAAGTAAAATACATTTATGACAACACAGAATTTCTAAACCATGTTCCTTTCATGTATTTAGGTTGATATGAACTTTCTTTAAAAAATCTTACAAATTTATCACAATTGAAACTAAATTTGGTGTATATTTAACTGAACTGTAAATAAGCAAAATGATAAAGAGACTATGGCTTAAGAATACGAGTACTAGTATTGTATTGAATAATGTTTCATTAAATTAGGCCATAAACATGTTAAGCTGTTATAATCATAGCCACGGTGTGGTGAGTTCTCTCCAATCATTTAATACTACATAATGCTGAATTGTTATTTAGTTTTAATAGCCAAGCCTAGCTAGATGCTAATTACTACCGGCTTATTACCGAGTATTAACTCACAGCATTATCGTGTCATTATCCACGTTAAATTTTATTACTTCTCTTAGAAATAGTCACCGAACGTATTTGTAGGTGTATTGATATTATTCAAAGAGTGATCTTACAAGTCAAAGACGTAAATACATGCACACACATTTATTATATAGGACAGCCACAAATTAGCAAATTAGTTGAGATTTTCGAACTATAATAATACTTAAGTCGTGTTTTTTCACTAGCTTATTAGTTTTAATTGGATATTTGAATTTATTTTTTTATTAATCAACCTTATTGTATACTACTGAACTGGAGTTTTTGTTTCGCGTCTATATCTTATTTTTAATAAAATCATTAACACTATAAAAATTGAAACATTTTTTGTCTTAATTAATCAAATTTTTTCTAAATTGAACTTATTGTATAAAATTGATTGCTAAAAAACTCTATTAACTTGTATTACTACTATCGACACAATAGTTTTGGTGATATTTTTATATTTTTTCAATTCGTTAAAGTTTGCATTGATTGATTAGTTGCATTGATTCACATAGATAGACAATAAGACATATTTTTGTTTACTAGAAAATGACCGTTGATGAATTCAAACTTTATAGTATGTTTTGATTACAATCCCTACTCTACTAATTGGTAGCGATCCGATGAAAATTGGTTTGGGTGATACTAAGTAAATTAAACCTAATAAATGCATCTCATAGATCTCATCAGAGTATTAGACCACCTTAGCGATAATTTTAAGACACATTAGTATCTGACATTAAAAAATATGACATTATACTGTGAGTGATATTTAAAACAAAATTAAAGGCTAGCTCACTAGTGTAAGTTAAGCGGTTGAATCAATACTCCCACCCAGTGGATACATAGACTGAGAGAAAGTAAGAGGAACTTGATGTAACTGAGTAAACTATGGAGTAATACATAATAAAAGTTTACAAACAAAGATATACTAAAACAACTGAATGAGATGATGGATAGCTCGATTAGTTGGCTACTAGAGTTTCCATCGTTCCAAACGATGGGGATTGATTCGCACCACTTGCCTGTGGCTTCGTACCCCAAAAAAAAAAAATCACTACAATATAACCAACAATTCCAATTAAAGAACAATTCTCTTATATAGACCACGTTGTGACTACTTACAAAAGGTTTCAAACAAAATTGCCCA
>PYUH01000078.1:2330684-2366273 GCA_016808085.1 Suaeda aralocaspica
CCTATATTCATATTCCACGTACCAAAAAGAAATAACACGTCCAAAGTTAAAAATATAAATAAGGTTTCTACCATAGTCTTTTGTAAGTAATATTGATTTTCAAAAAAACAGTGAATATCAACATTACAAAATGAATATTAATCTTCCAAATGATGAATTTACAATGTAAAAAAAAAAAAAAAAAGCATAGTCACAACACACTAGCTGGTGAACAAAATGGTCAAATCAAAGATGTGTTGATATAATGATATGGTAATCTAATCTTATGTGATATTGTGAGTATCATGAAAGTTGGAAAAATGGGGATTGAATGCCACACGTTCAAAATGGTCCAATTTAGAAAATTAAAATATGAATTTAGAAAGGACGTTTAGATTAGTCTATTGGTCAGAAACACGTTTCTTTAATCTAGTCAAAAATTCCTTAAATTAGAACTCCAAACCTTGTACGTTCTTTAACTTATGGGTATTGCACCACTGAGTTTTGTCGCAATCTTATAAGTTGGCAAATTTGGCACAAGGCATTAATTAACATTTAACAATTTGTTCTATATGTTATTTTGCTACTTTACTTGCTCTAAACTAATTTTTTTATCCTTGCTAATCTCTTGGTAATAAAGGATACCCTCATAGTCCTATTGGTCATTCTCGAGCGAACCGGTTGATGTTGGAAATTAAACTTGGATTGACCTCTAAAAATTGAGTTTTATAGGCAATTCTGTTGTGACGGCATGTTGTTTATGAATTACTCGTATGAACTACTCATATGAGGGATGATTGGGTTATAGTCACTCAAAGAGTGTCAAGTCGGTTTTTGTTCATATTCATTTATAAAAAGAATTTGATGATCTATTTTTGGTATGAACAATGGAGAAATATCCAAAGAGAAAAGCGGGAAATTTAGACTTTTTAAATTAAATATTATAATTGAATTAAGTTAGCAGGTTTTTTTGTCTTTTTTATTTATTTCTTTTCTAAAATTAAAACTTAATTATTTGTCACTAAATAACGTACTATATCCATCAACTTTTTTGACAGCTTTTTTTTTTTCTTGGCCATCTTTAGTTTTGTATAATATAGTTTCTAATTCATTAATACTTAGTGGAAGAATTCATAACTTGTATAGTATCCCACACGATAAAACTATTCCAACTTTCATTTGATTTGCAATGTTATCAACTATTGCTACTACCTTCAACAAATGATAGTCCTCGGGTCACTTAGATTGAAAGTTGTAATTAATCTTGATTGTGTGTCATCTTATCCTCGTCCAACTTACATTTAATGAGATGCAATCATAACAAATGGTCATCAATGAACAATGCAAATTGTATTCGGTGTCTGGAAATCAACTATTATTAATACACATCCATGTTGAGTGAAATTTCAGCTAACAGTAAAATTTCCTTTAATTGTAGGGGTTAGAAATATAACACATTGCATGAAGACTTTGATGATAATAAATCACAAATTGATTTTGATGAGAACAAATAACAAATTGTATCAATTTTGTATTTTTTTAAATTATTTTATTATGTGATTATTCAAGTTTGTTTTCAAAGTTTAGGGGTATTAGGTAAATTTTAAGAAAAATCAGTATTAACCGATTGCGTATTTGCATGTGATTCAAAATACATTGAAAGGATTAACCATTGATTGAAAATAAATAATGGGCCTATTATTTCATGTTGGGCCACTATTACTGAAGCATAGTCACCGGGAGCACAATCCATAATATGCTCCTGGGTGCGTGTAATGCACACACTACATAGTGTAGCGTAATATTTATTTCACAGAGAGTAATATTCATTCGGTAGGGTGTAATATTCATTTTGTCGAGTATTATTCTTTTTCCAATAAGTAATATTTCTAACCAATATATTCAGCATTTATTAATCAAACTTCTCTTTTTTAAAATATAGGACTAAATCAAATAAAAAAAGTTAATATTCATATTTGAACATGAAATGTTCATAAATAAAACTATTAATCTTTATTTTGGAACTAATTATTATGCTCATACTTGTGCTAATAAGAGTGAGTTTGTAATACTCATTTTTCAATGGTAATATTATGTGTTCAACCCATGAATTTATTTCCAATACATATTATTCATATTTCAATAAATGATATTACAAGCGATGCGTTCTAATTTCAGTTTTTAATGAGTGATATACGCTTTTGTGTGTAGTATTCACTTAGTACAAAGTAGTATACATTTGTTCTACTTTTAAACTTGGTTATTTTTAAATCAATCCTTGATGAGTAATATATGTTTTTAATAAGTAATACGCATTTTATGTATGTAATATTCATTTTATATGAGTAATATCATTTACTCAACCTTAGGAGCTTATTTATCTTTTTTTGGAAGCAAAAATGTAATATTCATCTTGAAGTTCTTGATGCGTAACATTAAATTATTTTCTTCAATGTAGTTTAGTTCTGTTCATTATTCATCTACCATTAATATTCATTTTATTGTGTAATATTCGTTTTAAAATGAGTAGTATTTATTTTTTGTACAAGTAATTAATATTCATTTACTGAATATGTGATTTGATATTCGTCTATAAATATGCATTATACATTATTCTTATCCATCTTGTATTTGCATGTATTCTTCTTTGCAAGGTTTCACCTTAAAAAACAAAAACCAAAAAAAAAAAAAAAAAAAAAAACCTTAATATTCATTCCACGTTACCAAAAATGAATAACACGTCTCAAAGTTAAAATTAAATAAGGTTTCCATTAGCTTTTGTAAACTAATATTGATTTCAAAAACAGTGAATATCACATTACAAAAATTGAATATTATCTTCCAAATGATGAATTTACAATGTACTATTCAAATTTCATACAGTAATATTCATTCTAGAGATAGCAAATATTGCATTGTCGAAAATGAATATTACATTCTGAAAAACGAATATTACATAACAAAAAACAAATATTATAAACTGAGAGCAAAATAATACGGAATATTAAGTTTTTTAATGATCTAATAAGAAATAATCAATTTCAACAAAATATGCACTAATTAATAGTGAAAATGAAGTAAATATTGTAAATATTCACCTATATAGGTGTAGTATTCAAATTTTTTCAAAAAGAAATAAAAATAAAATAAAATCATACATTCTTGTTGATAGAGTTTGTTAATTTTGCTTGAAATTAATTTTGAATTTGAACTTTTTTTTTATCAAATTCTGAAAATATTATCAATGAATAATCTTTTGTTGTTGAAGATTTGAAGTTTTGTTGTAGAAATTTGAGTGGGTAAGATGAGAGAGAAAGTGGAAAATAAAGGAAAGAGAAAATTGGGCAAACAAAATGAATTGAAAAAAAGAAGTTGTATATATAGGCTAGTTATAGAGATTATATTTGAGAATATGCTCATGGGAGTATAGTATAACAATTGTCATTTAGACTAGAGAAAAGTAGTATGGTGAACTTTTTTTTTGTTATGGGCTGGCCCATTTATGTTATTGCTGTGATCCACATGACTACATGCATGTGTTAACGCACAGAAAAAGATCTCTCTAATTTGTGAGGGTGAGAGGTTATAATGATTAGTTAAAGCTTACCTTCAGATTTTTTAAAAGACGAAGTGATCGGATTTCATCGTTTTTGTCAATCTCTAAATCTTTTTTTTAAATTAATGTACTATTTTATTTAATGGATCCTCAAAAACCAAGCTTAAAATTAACGATTCACACCAAAAGCTATTATATTTATTGCTACCATTTTTAAACAACGTGTCAAATAGATTATATGGAGTATATTTTTATTTTAAACGAAAAAAGTTAAAGGAATCCAAATGAATTTGTATGTAAGCGCATGTTAAGGAATAAGGATAAATGAATGGCAATATATTTTGAAGGCTAGTTTGAATATAATTTTCTTTTTTTATCGATTGAATTTCATTGGAATTAAAAATTGTTGTTTAAAAACACGTAAGTGATTCACCTTAATTACAAAGCTAGTTAGTATCAACAATCTCAATATTCTCTCAGTCCCTCAAAGTTAGCTCCCAAACGGTAATTTCAATTTATTATTGAGTGAGTACTGAGTAGGTATGAATAATTGAATATATGATGTAGGGTAGAAAGAAAAAATAGAAAGATAAATTTTTAAGGGACAATCCAAATTACACTGTAACAATTTTTTAGAGACCGAGGGAGTATCTACTTTATACTATTTGTTGCCACCTTGATACGTCAGTAACTCAGATGAATGATGATATATAAATTCAAAGACAACATATGAACACAATACAAATACACGACTGTCCAAATTTGGAGTATTTATACATGTAGACATGTAGTTTTGTATTCTATGATTGAAAAGCATCTTTACTTGCATTTCCAGCTTAGCTATGATAGAATCTTCACATAATTACTACCTTAAACTACAAACTAGCATAATTAGAGAGAGAAATTAAGAAACTTCAATTATACTTGTACATATATTATATAGTTGTTACGCCATCTAATTTTTCATGTTACATTATTATAGAAAGCAAGCAATTAAAGAGACAAATTATAAATCAAAAAAATTGATGAATTGAAGAAGAAAGAGTAAAATAATGGAGAAAGCACTCACAAAAGTAGGGAGCTTGAAAGTAGCAGGAAGTGGTTGGATCTCCAAGAAAACTAAAGCTGATTTCTCCACCATTACTGAGGATATCTCTGTATGTTACACTATACGTACTCTTACATACATACATGAGCTTACTATATTCTTTTATTTCATTCTTTTCTATTTTGTTTGTAATTGGTGTAGACGAAATTCCATCTCTAGCTAGTTATACGCAATCACTTTTTATTTATACACGCATATATATATATATATATGGTTTATTTGATCTTATATGCATGTTATGATCGATGTGACATAGACTCCATCACATTAATGTTGATTGCTCATTTGATCGTTATTGAGATGCTCACTTGCATAGTATATTATGCAAATGAGCCAATTATATAATGATCAAATGAGCAAAAATTGAGTATAATGAGCATGGAAATGTATATTTCATACATTATGGTCAATATTTTGCCAAAAATTCTTAATTATCAAGTTAAATGATTATATATATATATATGTGTGTGTGTATGATTTAGTCCATTTCAAGCTCACTTGAAGGCAAAGCAAAGTGGGTGTTGAACAAATTCAAGGGCAAGACTCAAAAACCATTACCGGACCTCCTTCGCGACTACAGCCTTCCGGCAGGTCTATTCCCTGAGAACATCATATGCTATGAGTTTGATGAAACAAGATCAAAGCTCATAGTGTACATGTCAACTCCTTGTGAGGTGTGCTTCAAGGACTCGAGCATCGTTCGATATGCTAACCGAGTTAAGGCCACAATGGCTAAGGGAAAGCTTACAGGAATAGATGGAATGAAGACTAAGGCATTGGTGTGGGTTAAAGTGACAAGCATCAATGTTGAAAGTTACAAGTCTGATAAAGTTTGGTTCTCTACTTCTGGTGTCAAAAAATGTAGGCCTAAAGATGCTTATGATATGCCTCGTGATGGTGTTAGAGTTGAAGAATTTTGATATAATATTCCAAGCTAAGTGATTAAAATTGATTGAGCAAAAAAAAATAATATCATGCATATAACTCTTTTAGTTTGTGAAGAATCTTATTAATGATGATTTCTTTGATTTATCTATGTAAAAGAAGGATTGATTATGAAATAAGGTATAAATTCATTACATATTTGTGATACATAATATAGAGATTCAAAATAGCTTTTTCGAAATTTTCTAGCAAGGGTTACATCTCATTTATTATTTTTATTTCGAGTAAAGAATGGGTAAAAAATGAGAAGCATGGAGTAGATGGAGGGGAAATTCCCAGTTCCTTAAATTGATAAACTTAATATGCTTTTCACCGGAACACTTTGGGAATTTCATACTATGTAGGCCACAAAACTAATTATTTGTTTGTGTTCTACAAAAAAAGTATAATTAACTACTTGCTTTGTATCTATCAAATAGCTAATATTTTCATTTGTATATTGCTTATATATATATATATATATATTTGTATATTTCTATACATGAGAATTCTTTTTTTTTTTTTTCCTGTTTTGAAAGAATGTCAATGAAGTTAATAAATACATTGGAGAAAGTTAAGGATAGTTTGTAAAAAAAAGGCAAGGAGAGAAAGATGATCCTATGTTTGAATTTTTAGTATTAAAACAAGACATCGATAACAAGAAGGGGAAAAAAAGACGTTTAATTAAAAATACCTTGCTTTAAAAGGAAAGATAATACTCTTATATAAAAGAATAATACATTGGAATGTAATATAAAGGGGAGGAAGTACTAACAAATTATAGACTATCGCAACTGACAATTGATTATTAGCTTCAAATTTCAACGATGTAATATAGTTAATGTAATACAGTTTTTTACTAAACTATCAGTCATTTTAATTAATATGAAGTATTAGCTTTGCATCTCCATAATCATAATTCGTAATCTAATCATCAACACAATGGATTGATAGATTTCTCAAAAAATAGATTTGCAAACTTAAAGCAAGCATTAATTGACATTGATGACCAAAATATCAACGTAAAAAATTCAAGCTTTGATCAATTATGTAACAGATAGAGACTATCTTTCATAGCTTCACTACTAACCAGTTGCCCTACCTTTCCACAACCTCACAACCAAACATCACTGCAAACGATTGCACTAGTCGTCACTTCTCTGTGTTACCATAAAATATCAAAAAGCGCCTTCAAAAGTGTGAATCGAAGTAGAAATTAAGCTACTTAATTGATCCTCACAAATAACAATAAAAACAGAGCACTTGTTGTCATTACTTTCATAAACTCAAAATTAGTAACCATGAAAAATAATAATAAAAAAAAATGCCATCCATTTTCACCGTTGTCACAACCTCCCAATTCAACATCCTCACTCCACCTCGCAGATTAACAAACCTTTCATCCTGACCGAAAACAATCAAAACTCAAACATAAACCTTAAATCTAGAGTCTCAAGCCTCTCTTTTCTATTTAGATAATTGTATAGTAGTATCATATTTTTACTCGGATCATTCAAAAAATTTAACATCCTCACTCCACCCCCGCAGATTAACAAACCTTTTATCTTGACCGAAAGCAATGAAAACTCAAACATAAACCTTAAATCTAAAATCTCAAAAGATAAACCAAAAAAATCATCCAATACCCAAAACCAAAACCCAAAAAAAAGCCCTAGAAAGTCCACTTCCAAAAAAAAAAAACAAAACACAAAAGTTAGAACACACAAATTTCACAAATACCAAAACAAACAAACAACCCCCAATATAAAAACCCCAATTCTCCACTCTTTTCGTTCTCTCTTTCTCACTCATTTATTCTTCTGATTTTTCTCTCTCTTAATTTCACTCCATCAAAAAATCAACAAACCCTCGGAAAAAAAAGACCCACTTTCAGAGAAAAAGAAGAAGAAGATGTCTGACGAAGAACATCAGTTTGAGTCAAAGGCTGATGCAGGTGCATCCAAGACTTACCCTCAACAAGCTGGTACTATTCGTAAGAATGGTTACATCGTCATTAAGAATCGTCCTTGCAAGGTCTAATTTTTTTTTTTTTGAAATTAATATTTTTTTTTTTGAGTGATTTTGATTGTTGTTTGTTATAGATCTGTTTTTTTTTTCCTCTGAGGTTGATTGATGTTGTTTGTTGATTTTTGGGTGATGGGGTTTTCTGGGTTTTTGTTTAATTTTTTTGGGTTGTTGTTCGATTTGAGTTATTTTTATTTATTTTTTATTTGGTATTTAGGGTTTTGCCTTTAAGTTTGTGATGTTTTTGGGGGGGTTTTTGGTTGAGGATTGGGTTTTTTGTTGTTTAGGGTTTCTGTTTAATTATGAGAATATTTGGTTATTTGTAGGGTTTTGGATTTGAGGATTGAATTACTGCTATCTAGGGTTTGTGAAATTCATGGTTGTCTGATAATACAAAGAAGTGTTTTTTTTTTTGGTTTTTGATTTTTGGGTGTTTGCCTTTTGTGGATGTGGAAGTTAGGATGATTGATGATTATCCTTATAGAGCTGAGATATGTGGTTGTTACTTGTTAGTAACGAAGGCTTAACTTAATAAGAGTGATTCGGTAGCGAAATTTATTGCGATTTGGTGGTCTTTGTTCTTGTTGGTAAATGGTATGTGTGCCGTTGGTTGAGGAGTTCCTGTCTCATGGGGAGTGTGTTGAATAGTGTATGAGCGTTTCGAATAATCTTGTATTTGTTGCTAGTTGTATCTGTGAGAAGCAAAGATTGGAGATTGGGGTTTCCTTACTTTGAATGATCCTGTTTGTTCAAGATTTTTCGCTTACTATCAATTGATAGGTTCCGTCTCATGTTCCATGCTAGTTTTGTCTTCATGAAGAGAATATTGGATGCTGTTGTTTGTGTTATAGGTTATGTGTGCTGTGGATTGAGGAGATCCGTCTTTTGGGGAAATAGTGTAGAGCAGTGAATAAATGATTAGAGTAATCTCATGTTTCCTCTCAGCTGCTTCTGTTGTGAGTCCCTTTACTTTGAAAAAGAGAGACCGAGGGAGAGCTGAGGTTAAGTTTTGCTTTGATGAGGATATTACGACAGCCTTATGGAGTCATGTTGATATCATTCTCGTAGTGATATGTTGTCAGTGGTGCTATTGAGCTATTTTTACTAATCCATTTAGTTGCTTGTGTGTTCGAGTGACAGTTTCATATCGCTGGTTTGTCTGTTGTTTGAAATGCTTTTGCAGATATGTGCTTGTTTACTTCAATTCTTGTTGTAATGAGAATTTGTCTTTACCAGGTTGTTGAAGTTTCCACCTCCAAGACCGGCAAGCACGGGCATGCTAAATGTCACTTTGTTGGCATTGACATCTTCACTGCAAAGAAGCTCGAGGATATTGTGCCATCTTCCCACAATTGTGATGTACGACAAGTCGACAACTTAATTATTTATCACAGCTGTAACGGTTTTTTTGAAACTCACAGTTTAGTTCTATGTGCTGACGATTCCTTTCTTGTTGCAGGTTCCCCATGTTTCCCGTACGGATTACCAGCTGATCGATATCTCTGAGGATGGCTTTGTAAGTTACTTACCTTATGATACCATATCATCACGTTTTGTTCATTTTTCAATTGCCTCAAACACATTCTTAGATATGGAAAAAAGGATATCTTTAGATCTCAATATTTTTTTATTTGCTACCATTTAGAATCTCTAGGCTTAAATTACTACGTATTGTTTTTCTTACTTGTCAAGTGATTTTGTTTGTGTCAAAATCTGGTGTCCTTAAATTCTTCTATTTCCTTTGATTGCAGGTGAGTTTGCTGACTGAGAGCGGTGGCACCAAGGATGATCTGAAGCTTCCATCTGATGAAGCTCTGATGAAGCAGGTAGGTCCTTTTGCTCTCCTTTGCATTTCCATTTTGATTTCGAGAGCAGTTTAATGATGCCAAATGTTATTGATATTCAGATGCAGGATGGGTTTAACGAGGGGAAGGACCTGATTGTGAGTGTTATGTCTGCAATGGGAGAGGAGCAGATCTGTACCGTCAAGGATATTGGTGGTGGCAGCAAGTAGAGCGTCGCTCATTATCATTGTTGGGGTGTTGTTTCAATTGAAGCATAGAATTTAGAGAGCTTTTACAGCTCAATCTTGTTAGACTTTCATCTAATATATTTTATAGATGAATCTGAATTAGGAGAAAAAAAAAATTTAAAGAGTGATCTGTCCATCAAGTCAGTGACTTGATATATGCTTACATCCTACAGGTAAGTGTTCTCTAGTTTTTTGGGCATCAAGGTGTTCCGATTTAATGGATATAATGTCTTGTCTCGATAGTTGTTGTGGCTGTTCTGTACTCTGTGTGGGAAATAATATTTGGGATCTTGGAAATATGATTGTGAAATCTTTTTATCTATTCTTAAATGGCCGAACTCTGTTTGGGCTCTAGCAAAGGTGGCTACAACCAACAGGTATTCAAAATATGCTAGTACTTTGTATATGGTGCAGCAAGTTCATGTCACCCCTTGTTTCGCTGGTGGTAACAATAGTAGGTTTAATACACTAGATTTTGGTTCAAGCAATGATTAACATAGTATTAGATTTTCATGCCGTAATAACCTTGTGGTTCATATGTTTTTGAACATCTGATGCTATAAAAATTAATGTATGGTATTGGTTCATTGTTTGCATAAATGATGAGAGAATCTGTGTAGTTGCGTGTGGTAGATGAATCTGTCTATTTGATGCCCATTATGAGAAGAATATGTGCGATCGCGATAAGAAATAATTTAAAATTGGGAGTTTGATCAAACAATCTGATGAGAGAATATTATTACCCTAAAAATGGTATCGGTGAAGGAAGATAAAAAATGGAATCAGTATAAGTTGCTTGGTATTGGTGATTAGTATTCTTGTCAATTTATATTTGTCTTTCACACACATCTTCAACTACTATATATTAAAACGTAAGGAATCGCAATCCGCCACGTGGCACCCCTTTAATTCCAAATTGAGTTGTAAATAGTAAAAATGTATTTAATAAAAATTGAACTCATAACCTTTGACATATGAGACTTATGATTTACCAATTAAGCTATATGTTATTTTTTACTATTCTTCCAAATTAAAAAGACTATTTTATATTCATTTTATCTCTTTAATATTAAAATGGTGGAGATGCATGAGATGGTGTCTGGTAAGAGGTTTGATTGATACCAACAATTAGCCTATCATAACAAATGGAAATATATATAATTGTTATGATTATTTCGTGTTTATTTTATCTATTTAATATTATGATCGGACTTTTTTCGGTCAATGAAGTTTTTTATTCAATCATAAGTTCACGAGCAAATCATATATTCAATATTTTTATCAACAAACAAATTAAACACATATTATATTCTCTGATAATGATACAAGCATTGCTAACAAATTATGAAGTATATAAATCATTATATATTTGAAGTCAACTATCACCAATATATACTATATAATTCTTTTAAACTTTTTATTGCAAAATATTTTAATTTGGATATCTACGACAAATATCTTACTGTACTCTTATTTGTTCATTTACCATTTTAGTTTTTGACAAATTAAATTTAACTAATATAATTACAATATTTTAAATTTTGACAAAAAGCTGGGCAAAACAAATTAAAGAATTCTTGAAATGAAATTTTGTCAAATGTTGGGGGAAACACTTCAAAAATTAAAAAAATATAAATTTCAGGGCAACGCCCGGAAACCAAAGCTAGTTGATCAATTTAAAACTACATAACATCGGTCCAAGGCACAATATTATCTTTCTTGATCAATGACTGAGTTAACGACTCATAGGGGTTTAGACCGGAAAACCGGAGTACCATTGGAACCCACAAGTCAGGTCTTAGTCTGGTTCAGGTCTGCATACCCCTGACTAGCAATCAAATAAGAATTGGATTTTTAACTCTTGTTATCAGGATCCGGTTTGGACATATTTTGTGGGTTTCTTGTTTTGAATTGCTATTTACGAAGTATTTTATTTTAATAAAAAATCTAATATAAAATCCAATTACATACATATACTATAATAAAATAATATATGTATATATGTAATCCACTAATACGAATTATAAAACAAAGAGATTACAAATAATTGAAGTCGTCAATACAATTTTATTTTAATCTTTTAATCAAGAGTCATCTAAAATTGTCATCACAATTCTTGGTTCAAGATCCAAAATCCGCAAGATGTGCACGCATCTTTCATACTTACCATCTCTACACTAAACAGACTACACTCATTTGCTCCGTGCCTAACTTTTGTAAAAACTCTCCAAAAGCCTCGCCCGAAAACTTCAAACGGTTTTGCCACACAATAAATTTGACAATGTTAATATTAATGAAAGATATGTCCCAATTCAAAAATTACGTGATGCCCGAACAAACTTATCTTGGCTCGACCCATCCCAAATTTCTGGTGAGCTCATGGAAAAAACACAATCTAATAAAGAGTACATTACTTAATTTAATCTTTAAACAAAGTTACCTAATGATCAGTAGATAACCAAACAAGGGAACCAAATTAATAACTATTCGTCCATTACTCAATACCCCTTCAAATACCAAAAATCCCAATTACAACAACAACAACCACAACAACAAACTTCAGAAAACCCAGAATTAAATAAAAAAAAATGAGCACCCCAGAAACCAAAAACACAGAAAAAACCAACAACAACACCAATCAGAACTCAAAACCGCGGTTCTTCGACAAAAGCGCGAAAAAAATGTGTTGGGCAAAAGCAGATACAGTTGCAGGACGTCATCCTGACCGTTGGAGGAAAGATGCAGCTGGTAACATCGTTTGCAAGCGTTTATGCATGTGTTCTGGTTGTCTTTGTTATGAGTATGATCATATTCTTCCTTTTTCCAAAGGTTATTTCTTTGTTATTTTCTCTCTTTTTTTTTTGTTGGGTATTTGTTTAATTCTTGTTTTTTTTTGGTGTTTTTCTGTTGTGGGTTTTGTTGGATTATATTAAAGTTTGAATCTTGATAATGTTTTTGTAAAGGGTTTTGTTTAATTTGTGCATTTGATGTTGGGATTGTAATTTGGGGTGTTTAAAAGTGTGATTTTGATGTGAGTAGAAGAAAGTTGAAGAATTGGCTAATTGACTATATTTGAGATTGTAGATGATAGATTTTATTTGTTTGTTTTCTTTGGTGATTACTGATTAGAGAGGGTGGGTGATGAGAATTGCCCGAATATGTCGCGGCTTTAGCTGAGAGCGGGAGGGTAACTTTAACCAACTGAACTACTGAAGTACCCTCACAATCATTGTGGAGGATAGGATTGAATTACTGTAAATTGGGTCTTTAGCGGGGTTGTTTTTGAGGTTGAAGATTGGTTTCAATGTAGTGCAAATTGTGTTTTTTACTCTTTTAGGGTATGGAGTAGTTGCATTGTGATTTAAGGGGGATGGATTTTTTTGGGATATTTTGTATGTTAAGGATTGAAATTCTGCAAGTATTGAATGGGGAATTTTGGAGTAACCTGTATGTTTGGTTCATCAGCAGGATTTTCCGAATTCGGCTAGTTCGGTTTATTTGATGGTGCTGCGTAGTTAGATTCTAAGGATGTTCTGCACTTTGCCTTTTGTGATGAGAACTGTTGATTATCGATTCAGTGATGCATAATTGACATTATCTTATGTCTTATAGTCTCCACTTATAGTGAATTATTAGCTTATAAGTCTGATGAGAACCGTTGATTAATCGACTCAGTGGTGCATAATTGACATTATCTTATGTCTTATAGTCTCTACTTATAGTGAATTATTAGCTTATAAATAGTGTAATTATAGTGAATAATTTGGGATATGATTAGGAAAATGGACTCAGCATTCTGTGTTAGGAAGAGATTATATTAGTTTGAAGTGTGGTGTTTTGGGAAATTTCATTTGGGAGTTGAGAACTTGAGACAGATAGTGATATGCTTCATTTCACCTGTTTTTTCATTTATTATCTTGGGTTTATGGAAGGAAAATTGAAGACGAGTGGTTAGTGTGATGCGAGCAATGCCTATGACTTGAGTGGAATACATGGAGGCTTTGTGTTTGATCATTGACAATGCTTGATGTTGCTTGGTGGAATTTATTTTTGTCGTTTTAATCTACTTGGAGTTGTCCTCAAATGTCACTATGTGCTCTGCTATTTATTTTTGGTGGTTATTCAATAATTTAATTGATAAGATGAGTCAAAAGCATTGCTTATTTTTCTTTAATGGGTATGGATTTTGCATATTAAATCTTGAAATTGGTGTATTAAGAAGTCAGGTTCATCTTAAAAATCCTCTGAAAGAATTATAAGTAGCAGTTTTGATGTGGGTTGAAGGAAGTTAGGGAATTGAGTTTTTCTTTGGGATTCCAGATGGTAGACTATATTAGTGCAAACTGTGTCTTTACTGGGGTAATTTTGAGACCAAAGATTGAATTCAACGTAGTGCAATTTTTGTGTTTTACTATATTAAGTAATGGACAAGTTGCATTGTTGTCTGAGGGATGATAATTTTGGGAAATTGTTTGTATGTCAAATGCTAATTTGAATTCTGCTATTTTACTGTTCTTTGTTTTGTGGTATAAAGAGTTGAATTAACGTTAGGGTTTGAATTTTGCTTCAAGGCTTATTTATTTTAATGGGCTTGGTTTGATAGTTGCTGCATTTACACATCAAAAAGTTAGGTCCACTGCATAATCTTCGGAAAGATCTATAGGTTTGGATAATTCGGAAAGCAATTTTAATTCGAACTAAAGAAAGTGAAGGAATTGGATATTTCAGATGATAGGTTGGATTTACTGCAAATTGGGTCCTTGTTGGGCTAATTTTGTGGATATAGATTGAGTTCAAAGTTGTGCAGTTGTGTTTTATTCTTTTAGGCAATGGAGAAGTTGCATTGTGACTTGAGAGATGAATTTTTGGGACGTATGTTTTAAAGCTCAAATGCTATCTTCCATTCAGAAAAAAGGTTCAAATGCTCTTCCCCCTTTTCTAATCCTGTTGGGGTTTAACACCGCGCACTGCTTCTGATGAGCGGGAAATTTTGGTATAATTCGCATGTTTGCTTTATCAGCCATTCTCCAGTAGACAGTGATAACTTACGTTTCTGACCTTGCTGTTCTGTTGATGTTGCTGAACATATGTTTGTTTTCTGCAGAAAATCCTGCTGCTTACTTTTTTGGTAAGACATTAACGCCGTACTCATCTCAATGATACATAGTCTCCCAAAGTGAATTTGAAACTGATAAGTTGGAGTTACTTATGTGAGCTGATGAGGGAGCAAGAAATTATTTGTCATAGAATTTTATATTAGAAGAAACAATGATTAAATGTTGAAGTTTAGTTGTTTTGGGAAATTTAATTCTTTGAGATAGATGAGTAATATGCTTTTAACCTGTTACCTAATCTTTACCTTGGGTTTATGGAAAGGAGCGTCAATGGTTAGATTAAGTATGATGTGAGTTGTTTCTATAAATCCTTGAAAGATTCAATGTTGTGGATACCCGATACATACATCGGTGCTTCACATTTGACCATCTAAAGTGCTTGATATTGCTAGAGTAATACAAAATCACAGTTTAATCTACTTGGTATTAGTGTTTCAAATGTTGTGATTTTCTCTGGGGTCTTTACAGCTCCGCCTTGTGCTTTTGTTACTAATACTGGTAGGTGGCTCTCCAATAGCTTGATTGACTGTAGCAGGGTCAAAAGCATTGCAGTACTGTTTTCAAAGGATGATTCGTAGGGCTTATATTTTGTGTTTTGTTCTTTCTCATCAACTTCATTTATATGAGAGTTGAAAAAAAAAACGTTGAAAACTATTTTGTGTTTCATGAGCAAATTACATGTTTATAAAAGTAGGGTAAACAGAATTATTGCAATTGAGCTCACTTTTCATGTAACTGATATTGTGGTGTGTAAAGGTAGATATCTGTTCAAATTGAACGAAAACTGTGGACATGAGTACTTGTTAAAAGTGGCAATGTTAAACTACTAATGGAAGCTGTACGGATTCAAATACTATTCCAATTGATGGTCGAATTAGTTGAGATTTTTAGATGCCTGTCTTAGTTAGCTTAAACTAAATCCTTGATGGACTATATTGTGGTAAACTAAGCCTTATTTAATCTGAGATAATTCTCGAATATTGAAGAAGGAGAAATGTTTTAATAATTTTGTTCAAGAAGGATGGATTAGTGGCTGCTTTCATGATTACCAGGATTTTCTTTAGCCAGGAAGCTTTTCGAAGTAACTCTTGATTTTTGGAACTGGTGAATTGGTGATACATACCTGAATTTCTTAAGCTCTCTGGAAATAAATTTGTTCTGAGAAAGTAATAAACTAATAGCGTCCATGAAGAGAAGGCTGGAGCACATGGTAAGTGGAGTGTGTGTGACCTTTTTTCTTTTTTGCACTTGCAATTGCAAAAAACTGTGTGATTAAGAGAGTTTGTGCACATGCATGAATGCATGATAGTTTGATACACAATAGCACTATATGTGTGCACTTAAAGAAAAGCATGAAATTGTTTTATCAAGGGACATCCTGTGTATTTAAAGCTTGTTAAGTATTGAGTGGTGAATTTTTACTGACGGCTTAAAACCAAATCATACTTCAAATGGAACCGGAAGATGAAAAATGAAGAGTTGAGCTCCAGAACCTGTAAATCACCTCAATTGAACATATGTGATGCCTGTTATTCTTTGCTTCAGCCTCCTTTCGTAGGAAATAATGCTGGATGATGGATGGTAGCTTGGAATTTTTGCAAGAACAAAGTTTGGTTTTGGTTTTACAGCCTTTAGTGTATAAGAGTTTTGAAAATTTGGTGAATGGTGCAAGTTTTTTTTTTCTTTTTCTTTTTTATTCCCCTGTGCTTTTGGTACCTTGGCCCCCTTCGAAGGATAAGTCAATAAGTGTGAAGTTCAAGGAACCTGATGACTTGGGGATAATGCTTGTGTGTGTTGGGTATCCTCTCCATTTCCAACTAGGTAAACCTCACAGTGAGGTATAGAATGAAATTGGAATCATTGCCATGTGGTGCCTTGGTTTTTAATGAGGTGGGAGAAGTGGAGGGGGAAGCAATTACCAATGGTGGAATGTTAAAGTAGTCGTTTAAAATGATACAAAAAAGAATCTGTTTTAGGCTAAATATAAATAAAAAGAGTAAAATCCAGCCTTCATATTTGGTCTCTTCAAAACTTTACATTGAATCTGATATAGCTAGACAACTTAAAACCGTCTTCAGCATTCTTGGGGCATTAACTTGATTCAAATGCATGCTTGGTCTTCCTCAACGTGGATCCTTTTAATGTTGTTTCGCCTTTTTTTTGCATGAACCTCCTATTATTGCTGGAACATTCGGTTGCAGCTGTTTTAGATTTTGGTTGAAAAAGTTGAGTGTAAACACCTTTCTGTAACTAGCACTTTTTATTGAGATCCTTGGTGTCTTTCATTTGCTTCTAACCTTGGGGTGGATTTGTTTTGAGATTTATAACATAAATATGGGGCACTGTCACTTAAACAATGTAAATTTTTGTTTTCAGTTCAATGTCTGAGATAATATTATCGAATCTAATCATTTTTTGGTTGGATATACTAATATTAATAAATAGGATTGGATGCTAACTTCAACATTGGGTTGGTCATATTGTTTAGGGTACTGCCTTTCAGACAGTGTGGGACGGGCCAAACTTGGTGGCTAGCAATAATTGTTGTGGCCATGGTATATGAGGTGGTGTGAGTAGTGGTCGTGGGTGAGACTTTGTGTTCATTTTGGATGAAAAGTTCATTGCTTTGATGTTGAAGGAATCATCTTCAGAGTTTAGAAATTTGGAAAAAATTTTCGGCTTTCATCCTTTTAACATTTTGATATAGAACTAGCCAGAGTTTCCTTGAAACATGCATATGATATTAAGTTTGTTGTATAGGATGATGTGCCTTTTGTTCCAAGCTATGTATAAACTGAAATATTGAAATCTTTACATGTCAAGGTATGCTTGAACCCTGGAAACTGTCATTGTAGGAGGTGAATCAACAGTTGACAATTGTCAGATCCTTCAAACTAGGGTCAACCGATACAAATCAGACAAGGAAATCGAACCGAACGTATTGAAAGGCTATTCCTGTGATTTGAAATTTACAGGTACGTTTTCTTGGATTGCCTTTTAATATGTTTCTCACAATTGGTGCAAATGGTGTTTCACTTTGTCAAACGCAACTGCTAGTCTGCTAGTCCACTATTGCCTCTTGGATATTTGATGGGTGGAAGTATGAAACTAAACGTTGAAAGTTATCAAAAGTTGGAAGCCTTCTTCTATTCCTTACATTCTCTCTAATTGTTTTCTATGTTTTTGTTGCCTGTGGTTTTGCTCATGGTACCTAATATTGAAATAGTTTCTATTTACACATAAAGAAACCTATTATGGTGTTGCCTTGAGAGTTGACGTATTTTGTGAAACTTTTATGGAGGGATAATCTAAGGCTGTCTATGTTTACTGCATTATTGATATATCCTATCATTTGACCATATTACTCCTCGGTATTTAATTTGCTTATAACCATGTCTCTAGTAGGTTGGCCACAGATGATGAATATTTTCGAGGTTGAATTCAACTGATAGCCCATAACCTATCCCTGGTTGAATTGAGCACTATCTATCTCAATATTTGACATCGTAACTGCAACATTTTACTAGCTGGCAATTATATGTAAAGATTCCTCTGTTTCGTTCTGTCCCCTGTTTTTGGGAGATAGGCTGTGGACATTGTGGGTGATATTTTCCTAGTTCCATCATTTCATGTTTTATGCATTTGCTAGAATTTTTTTGGATAATGCATTCTGGGGGTATAGATCCACAATTCCACACATTGTCCTCCAAAAACTTGGACCAAAGTTATCTTGCCCAACTATGTGTATGCTTCCTTGTCTATTAATCTATCTTTCCAGTTTTCGCTTAGGAGAACTTGACTTTTATCTACCAAAATTCATCCATCCAAATCCTCCTGTGCCTCTGTTACTAACTATACTTGAGTCACTTATCGCCTTACCAAGTTACCGGTGTTTAGGCTATGTCAGAGAAAACGCTGTTAACTCTTGTAACCGATGGGATTCCTTGGTTCTCCTTCTCCCCTTTTCATCTTTCTTTTTATATCCTAAGTGCATACCCAAGAATTTGTTGTGTTGTCAATTTGTGATCACCAAATTCAGTAAAAAGTCTTATGAAACATAATTATGTTGTTCATTATAAAGATCCCAATTTGTGTTACTAATACCATTTCTGCCAGCTGTATTTTCAGTGGACAAACATAATTATGTTGTTTGTTCTTTTTAGGCTTTTACAGATTGTTTTTTTACCTTTGTACTCCAAGGTAAAAGGCTTTTTGAGTCTTTCAGTTTTTCTTTTCACATTTCTCCTGATGAAAACATTCCCAAGTCCTGTTTGTAGAAAATTATAAGTATCTTTTCGGAAGTGGATTGTAGTTTTTTGGAATCTAAACTGGATGTTGTGCATATATGTGTCGTTGATTTACGACCCTACTGATTCTTGTGAGTATCTGAATTCTGAGAGATTATATGCTTTTGTAGACAAGGAACTGGATGTAATTGAAATGGCTGTGTATGGGGACGTCATACGACCAGGGAACCAATGTCGTTGCAGGTCCATTGCTGAATTGCTTGGCACATTCAAGAGCAAAGATCAGTCAGAGGCTTGCAAGTTGCCATACGCTGAAAACTCATGATTATTCAGCAGCAAAAATGTTCAGGAAGTCGAATGTAAAACTATTGTTCACTTGTTGAGATCCATTGATCTGAAATCCATTGATTTGAACATTGCCGAAGTGGCACATTTCTTACACAGCCAGTATAAAACTCTGTGGAGAGGCACCAAATCATCTGTTGCGAAAACGAAATCAAAATTCGAGCATAAACATGAGTCTGCTTATATGTTTATTGTTGTTGTTGGATGTTGTTCTTATTATTGTCTTGCAGTTTGGATTGCTGTAAAGTGAAAAATAGTACTGCAGTCGTTAAAAGAGTCATTACTCATTAGATTGTGTTCAGCATGTAATTAAGTATCTTCTGATAAACATGTGGGAAGCTGAATGGACAAGGGCACACCTAAAATTCCAATAAGATTTAACCACTTATACTCTTTTTTCCCATTAATAATAGTGCAACATATGGTTTTTTGTAGTCTAAACTACTTTGTACTTATTAGTAGTTAGCATTAAGTAGTAATTAATCGCTGTGATTTGTAATTTTTACCATAATGCAAGATAGCAATGAGAGATCGAACAAGAAAGTACGATTTATTAGTGGATGGATTGGATATTTTGTTCATCTTGAACCATTAAAATACAACTCTAATTTTTTTTGAGTTTATTTTTAGTTCAATCTAATTCAGCTCATTTCTAAAAATTTGGATTAATTTCAGTTCGAAAAGAAAAAGATCTTAGTAACAACTAACCAGTATTGCGATAAAAGATTAAACTTTGCATAATATAGATATTTCGTTTTCATGAATGTTGTTATCCCATTGGTGCCCTTTCTTATATTAATACCCTAAATTACATTGACACAAACAAAATAAAGTTTCAACCTTTATAAAAGAGCACAACCTTTTTGTGAAAAAAAAAAAGCGTGTGCATGTCGCAAGCAGGAAGATTTTTGGTAATATTCATTATAGTGGGGAAGACCCCTAATTATAACATTTTATGTAATTAGCTCCGTGATCATAGCTACTAATGACCTAAAAGAGAAGTTATGTACCTGTTAATTTGGATGTTGACAAACAAAACGCCCAAAGAAAATGACACACCTTCTATGGTTGACATGATTTGACTCACCATGGTCCATGGGTCACGTAAACTTAATTTCACTTCTTATGTTCATCTTCTTCTCCTTGAAGCTCATTGCTATGGTCCCCGTCACACGAATGGTTTTGGTTTTATCATTTGTCAACGTATGATATTGATCGCTAATCGCTAAAATATGTTTACACTTTGTATTAGATTTGATCTTATCTGAATTGAAACATAACAATCTATCTAAGGTGAAGAGAACGCACCTTCATACCTGTTCACTAACATTCTATCAAACTAAATCGAGCCATGTATACCTTACTAGTCAGTGTCCACGTGTCGTGTGGCACCTTTTTGAAAATGCTTGTCATAACTCATAAACATGCCTAAATAGGCGTAGACTTAAGTTGTGTTTTCTGACATACTGCTAATTACTTAATCTTAACTAAAACTCATCCACTCATCACAGCCTAATGGTTGTAATTAATAGTTNAAATCCATTGATTTGAACATTGCCGAAGTGGCACATTTCTTACACAGCCAGTATAAAACTCTGTGGAGAGGCACCAAATCATCTGTTGCGAAAACGAAATCAAAATTCGAGCATAAACATGAGTCTGCTTATATGTTTATTGTTGTTGTTGGATGTTGTTCTTATTATTGTCTTGCAGTTTGGATTGCTGTAAAGTGAAAAATAGTACTGCAGTCGTTAAAAGAGTCATTACTCATTAGATTGTGTTCAGCATGTAATTAAGTATCTTCTGATAAACATGTGGGAAGCTGAATGGACAAGGGCACACCTAAAATTCCAATAAGATTTAACCACTTATACTCTTTTTTCCCATTAATAATAGTGCAACATATGGTTTTTTGTAGTCTAAACTACTTTGTACTTATTAGTAGTTAGCATTAAGTAGTAATTAATCGCTGTGATTTGTAATTTTTACCATAATGCAAGATAGCAATGAGAGATCGAACAAGAAAGTACGATTTATTAGTGGATGGATTGGATATTTTGTTCATCTTGAACCATTAAAATACAACTCTAATTTTTTTTGAGTTTATTTTTAGTTCAATCTAATTCAGCTCATTTCTAAAAATTTGGATTAATTTCAGTTCGAAAAGAAAAAGATCTTAGTAACAACTAACCAGTATTGCGATAAAAGATTAAACTTTGCATAATATAGATATTTCGTTTTCATGAATGTTGTTATCCCATTGGTGCCCTTTCTTATATTAATACCCTAAATTACATTGACACAAACAAAATAAAGTTTCAACCTTTATAAAAGAGCACAACCTTTTTGTGAAAAAAAAAAAGCGTGTGCATGTCGCAAGCAGGAAGATTTTTGGTAATATTCATTATAGTGGGGAAGACCCCTAATTATAACATTTTATGTAATTAGCTCCGTGATCATAGCTACTAATGACCTAAAAGAGAAGTTATGTACCTGTTAATTTGGATGTTGACAAACAAAACGCCCAAAGAAAATGACACACCTTCTATGGTTGACATGATTTGACTCACCATGGTCCATGGGTCACGTAAACTTAATTTCACTTCTTATGTTCATCTTCTTCTCCTTGAAGCTCATTGCTATGGTCCCCGTCACACGAATGGTTTTGGTTTTATCATTTGTCAACGTATGATATTGATCGCTAATCGCTAAAATATGTTTACACTTTGTATTAGATTTGATCTTATCTGAATTGAAACATAACAATCTATCTAAGGTGAAGAGAACGCACCTTCATACCTGTTCACTAACATTCTATCAAACTAAATCGAGCCATGTATACCTTACTAGTCAGTGTCCACGTGTCGTGTGGCACCTTTTTGAAAATGCTTGTCATAACTCATAAACATGCCTAAATAGGCGTAGACTTAAGTTGTGTTTTCTGACATACTGCTAATTACTTAATCTTAACTAAAACTCATCCACTCATCACAGCCTAATGGTTGTAATTAATAGTTGTATGACGAGGTGTAGTTGTCACGGGAAAAGATTAACAAGTAGCTGCATTGTACTTAACCAAAAAAAAAAAAGAGTAATAATAAAATGATGAAATTGACTTGAAAATGTAAACTAATTGAAAAAGTGGTAAACGTTAGATTAGAATCTAATTACATCGTCGCCGAACTTTCCATTTGGTGGGTGGTGTCACAAATCAATATTATACTACTAGTATTTGTGATTTGTGACTACCACTATAATCTATAAGTATATTATACACTAACTCACTAATTAGTCTATAGTTGTGTTGGTAACCCAAACAACTTAGACCAACTTTTTGCTAAATGACAAATTCACATAATCATAGCTAATCTAATTATATTATTGAACAAGAATACTCCTTATCATATGAATTCGAAGCAATATAAAATACTATCAGCACGATAAAATCATAAAAATATATAATGACATGAGCATGAGATAAGCATGACATGACACATTATAGCGTTATTAGATATAATAAGATGTTGGGTTGAAAACTAACTGACACTTTATATGATTTGGCAAATATGATAATCATTTTTAGAGCCATAGTACATACTCTAGAATATATGTGTCGTTTTACTCGTGTATACTTCACTCAGCGCTGAGGGAGAAAGCTATTCATATTAAACTAGTGTAGATATCTTTGGATCAATGTTCAATGCAAATTATTGAAGTAGTGTTCCTTTCAAATTACATCAAACTCTCAAAATTTTCAAATTATACGAATGTAATTAAAATCACTTAAATGCAAAAATATTCCTCAACCAATACACCACTAAAGTTCATTCTGAGTGGTGAGTGAAGCTGTTGTGAATAAAAATGATTGAGGCACATACTGATATGATGGACCTACATTTTGACTTAAAATCACCTCTTTTATTTGTTTAATACTCCGTACTACTATCAGTAATTATTTAATCACTAAATTGAAGTCTACTAGCTACTTAGCTAGTTAATTACGTAGTTATGATAATTATTGATATCGTTCACATTGTATTTTTGGTGAAATTAGTTTTGATTAAGATGGACTTACTTGTACTTTCTTATCTCCTCCAACCTCTCCACATTAAGGCTCTTTAGCAAATAAACAAAAATGTGTGAACAATAATTAAAAATAAAATTAAAAGTGTGTGAACAATAGTTAAGCTTAAAACGGCAAATCATTGAGAATGCGGGATAACTCAAATGGTTAGAGTCTTCCTCTCGATTTCAAGAGATCCTGGAATCGATTTCCACCATTCGCACTTATGGCTCCCTAACACCAAAAAAAAAAAAATCATTAATGTATCATAGGTTGCACATAGATCATTTAGAATGGGTTGAAAAATGAATATGATTTTGGCTGTAAATTCAAATATAAAAACGACAAGTATTTTAAGCTAAATTTCGAATGTCAAGGTTTATTTGGACTTTTATTCTTGTACTCATTTTTATGAGTTTATGTACCAAGTATAAGATAATTCTGATTTAGGTATAACTTTATTTAATAGAGAATTTATTAATTTAAGTAGGGTTTTGAGTGCTCGTGCTCTAATACTAATGATCTAGGTTAGATAATGGGAAACATCAATTATAAAATTATAGCCTTAAGTTTCATCATTGTTATTGCGACCTACATGCTCGTGCCACAGGCAAGCACACCAATTTGTGTGACATTTGCTGTAAACCCACATACTGAATTTGCGTGTTTCCCATGACTACTTAACTACTTTTAGCTTGGCTATTTTTATACTCGTTGTATTGCTGAAAAAAGTACTACATCATTTTTTTTTTCTTCATATTGTTATGAAATTTTGTTGAGAAAGTACATCATTTTTTTCAACTAAAGTTTTGTTGGTCATACAAAAGGGAGTATATGATTTATCCAAACATGTATGATTGATCAATCTTAATTTTGTTAGTGTCGCAAGATTTACATGTTGGTGATGTTGCATTGCCTCTCGAAGTCTAGGTTTGTTCCTTTATTGACTAGTATTGTAAATTTCTAGTTTACTTGTACATATATGAATTCGAGTTTGTGGATAATTGTTGCGAGTTTTTGAAATCTCCACAACCACGCACAAAACAGATATCTTTGTAGTTATATGTATGAATAAATTACAAATTTACAATATTATGGTAGCATGGTATCAGTGTGCGCCAACGTGACATAAATGTTATAAATTCGAATTTCATCCACCTCTCTTTTTAAAGTGGAATTATAAAGGTTTGGACATGGTAGGTTTCATGCTGCACCCATATTTTTAGCTTGATGGACTCTCATTAGAAGGGGTGTGAATGCGTGGTTACTAAAATATATAAAGTATTCTTAGACCTCAACAATCAATCAACTTAAAGCCTGTTTACTTCAGTTGAACTGAATTGAAAGTTTTTATTATAGTTTTTAAAAAAGAGTTAATTTGCACTGAACTGAACTAAACTGACTGGAGTTGAACTGATATTAAGCTGAAGTAACTAGACCCTTAAGTTTTTGGTTCATTTGTTCTTCTAATAGTTAGCTTGATGACGTACATGTATTATGCATTCACCAATTATGAAAAGATTAATTGGGTGGATTAAGTAAATTATATGTGATGAGAATAATTGATTAACACAAAATGCAAACCTCTTTTAATTTATATGTCCGATACAGCAGAAGAACCCTACCTGAATTGAGACATACTAAAAACACTAGACAAGTACGTGGACATGTCTCGTGTCTCCAATACCACACCTAGCTAATTAATTTAAGGGATTATAACAACCATAATCTAGTATTAGATAATAATTGCAATTTCAAAGTGACAAAAAAATTGCTTGTAATATAATGTGCAATATTATTGGTATTTAAAAAAAAAAATAGTGTAATATCTTAATTAAATTCAAAGTTAATGACATCTTAGCTTGCCTTGGATTCAATTAGCTTAGGTTAAGTATTAATGAGTTTCTCAAATTGCAAGTGATCCATTTTGAGTGTAAATGTTGGATGAAGAACTAAGCAATACAATTTTAGGTTAGCATTTTTATAAGAATTCAAGTGTATATACATGGCATCTAGGAATTGCGTGGGACTTAGCTTGGACTTGCTCCTTCACTTTGCAAGTTACTAACTATATCATTGTTGCTTGTTTACATACTTGTGCTTTAAGAGTAAACTATATGTGCCCACTAGTTTGGAGAAAAACCAAACCATCTACTTATGTGTCGATTTTAACTCGAAAATGAATTGAATAGATGGTGAGAAACTCTACTATCGAGCTTGTTCAAATTTTATGTCCCGTCATAAACTTGCCACTTATTTATTTTGATTGATCGGATTCATCAGCATAGTAATATACTTCAAATTTTTATTGAAATTTCATTCATATATTTTGAGAACCAATAATTAGATGTGAGTTGTACATTTGCATATGGTACAAAAAAAATTGTACATGCAGTGACTAGGCGATCTTAATTCGCCTAGTTTGCCTGCACGTGCGCGTGGTGTTTGATTCTTGACACTTTGATCAATTTCAATTGTTCAAGTTTACCTCATTTGTCATTTATGTTGTGTAAATATAACATCACTCTTAGGGTAGCAATGCAAGTAATTACAACTATGTTCTTGCATGCATCTAAAGAAATTTCAAAAAATCAAAATAGTAGTGATCATATTTAATGTGTATGTGTATCGAAAGATTATAATAAACCTAATATCGCGAATATGATATTTTGGATCCACCATATATATAATGCCCCAACATGCACGTCATAAGTCATAGCAAATGGTTGTATTGATGTTTGATGAATCAAATGGTCCCAATTCTTAACTATTGAATCACAATTTAACTCCCAAGTATTAACTATATACTTTATATCTATGTCTAGCTACATGTCTAAATGTTATTGGAGATGAATTGATGATCCATATAACGACATTATTCTTTCAACAAGTAATGCGCGCCATAACTTAATATGCAAACTACTTATATGTGTGTGACAAATGTTTCCTTAATGACAACAATGTACTTATGTACTAATCCTAGAAACTTTAATTTTACTTGGAAATGAGTTCTGTTTTAATCATCGATCTTCTACCTTAAGGTTACAATTCACGAGTTTGACTCTCACCAATTACATACATGGATCATTGCTAATTATTTCAATGTTGTTAGCACACATACACGATATTTTACAAGCCAATTAAAGTGCCAACTATATATGCATAAAGATGCTTAGATTGTTTGTTTACCTTGTTGCTACTTGTTCATGAGCCATATAGAGGCATTAGTGGGTAAGAACTGAGAAAGAAAGCAGCCATGCATCAGCATGTTAAAGTACCGCTTTTGGGGACCCACAAAAAGCCATTTGCATCAAAGTAGAAATTGCAAATATACACAAGTTGCTAATGTGTAAATACAACTAAAGTTAGGGTTAATGGAAAGTAAGTAATTATGTATTTCGCATTACTTTTGCTATTATTTAAGTCTATTTTATGTTAATTTTTGTTGTAGACCATTTTAATTAGTATCTAGGTTATGAAATTATGAACAAAATATATATATATTTTTTTTAGATTCAATAAATAAATTAGATCGGACGTGAGCAGATAGTGATGCATGATTGTTTTTAATGGGGTAAAGCTAATGCAAAGTGCAAACTTAATTGTAAGGGATCGTGATCACAACTACAACATTAGTACATTCTCGTTTGGATCAACCGACACATGCTTGGATTCGGGTAATTCAATCTAGAGGCATATAGGGATATTAGGTACTAATTTCCGGAAAATAATGAAGGTGGATAAAGAACTAGAGATGCTAGCACGATAAATCAAGCCATAGGGAGATCACATATACATCGTATATTCGTATCCCGTGACCTGACCACCGCCACTTATCTTCGAACTCAAATTTTAATTGAGCTAACATATATTCTTACCAGGATGTTCATTATATGGTATTAATTATGTTAGGTACCTTAACTTATACGGAATAGTGTTCAATATATTTCCATATGTACGTTTTTACAAGGTACAAATACATGAACAACAACAATATTTCCTTGTTGTTTTAATTTTCTTCACACACTTCCCTCAAATTTTCTTGTCCATCACTTTGACTTTCCCACTATCGCCTACATATTCTTAATTTTCTTCCATACCAATTTCAATGCAATGTCTCACGAGCACTTTGACATTCTGACATTTCTGAACTGATAACTTAAAGACCGGTTAATGTGTAGCAGTACTTAAAAACTCCATATGACCATATGCTTGGTTTTTTTTTTTTTTTTTTTTTTTTTTTTTATAAAATCCAAATATCCAATGTTTTCATACCCACATTGTCAAACATTGTCTTCTTCCCAAATTCCAACCCATATTTCAATGAATATAACCATTCTCAATTTCTCACGCGCATTCCCTTCAACCCTAGTATACCTAGAAGGCTAGTACTACTACATGTTTTTTGAGCTAAATTTGGTTGAATCTTACTTAATATAATATGTGTATACCGAAACAAAAATAAAAATACAATTGATAAAATTGTGCTTTGATTAATTAATTACTTAATTCTCAACTTAGGATTGAATAATTTCTGTCAGCTATAAGTTCATGAGGGTACCTTTGTGTTAGCTAGAACTTTGAAAGATGCTGATTATTATCATCTATAGAATTTCAACTCATAACTACATCACTCAAAACGCTATTTTGGGTTCTACACCATAACATATATGTAGTACGTACGAGTACTTCTATTTTACATTACTTGTACCGTAAATCCAACAAAATATAGATTTTAAAAGATGAAATCGATAGCTTGTATAATTTTTTTTTTTTGGTGATAAAAATTGTTATGTAGTTGTTTATGAATTTATATACGCCATATTTTTTGTTGTTATTAAGAAAACCACAAGTACAGTGATAGGAGCCGGTCAAACGATCACCTAGAATCTGGAGGAACGCTCATCAAGTTTGAATTATTTAATTCATTGGATAAGCATTCAAGTCTTGCAAGGTCCCCCTATTATTGTGTTCAGTATGGTATTGTGTTTATTGCTGCACCAAGAATTTCAACATTTCAAATATAAAAGAAACTTAATATAAATGCTGACAAAATGATTAATTTTATTTTCTTTTCTCCCTTGAAATTATATTGAAAGTTGTTTACCAACCAATAATGATACTACTATCATACAATTTTCTGTAATTTCAAACAGAACATTTAATGCTAAGGGCCTGTTTATTTCAGCTTAAAATCCGTTCAGTTCAGTTCAGCTCTTTTCTTATTTTGCTATTCATTAATCCTTTATAAAAAACTTTCAGTTAAGCTATTTTCAGCTGAAATAAATAGGCCCTAAATATGGGTACCTTCTTTTTTAATTTGATAAAAAATTATCTTGAATAAAAGACCTTAGAAAAATATTCCGAATTTTGAAATAAAACCCTAGTTAGCTAGCTAACTTTTTCTATAAGTTTTCCTTAAAAACCAATGCGTCTTCTACAAGTAATATCACGTTAATGTATATAAACTTTAAGTTTGTTGGTTTAATATTGTGGAGAAGATGAGAACTTTGATGTATAGCTCATGCATCCTTTAATTTCTCTCTCCCTTTCTTAATTACTCCAATGGTTTCGTACTCCAAAGATCAAACTCTTGCAAATTTGACTGATGTAATTCATCTTAGCAAAAAACCTTTATAGGTTAAATGGGATTTTGCTATATTTCTCTTAATGTGTACTAGTAGTTTGTATTTTACATAGGTACACAGTGGTGATAAAAATATTAATGGTCAAACAAGCATGTACTCCGTAATTAGATTCTATAGCTCAGTGAAAAGATGACCCTAGCTTACAATTAGGGTCGAGAATGATGAATTAGGTGATGAATTGCATTACCAAGCTTCATACTTTAATAGTAGTTAAAAACTCTTCAAGTACTCGGTAATTCTTTCCCTCGAAACAAAGAATAATCTCGTATCATATATATGGAGTAACTCTAGTCAATATATATATATATGGAGTAACTCTAGTCCTCATTCATCGTCGATAACTGTTAATGATAACAACATGGCATCCAAAAAAAAAAATGATAACTGTTAATGATATATATATGGAGTAACTCTAGTAAATATATTAAATTAGCGATCGACTTAACTTTCAAAAAAAAAAAAAAAAAAAAAACTAATGTCCTAAAATATCATTAAATTCAAATATCATACAAAGTATATCGCACATTAAATAGGATATATCTCATCGATACATATACATATACATATCTCATATCCTTAACAATATGTTTCAAAATTAGTCGGTACCTCCACTTCTATTGTCAAAGAATATATCTCATCGACACATAAACATATCTCATATCCTTAACAATATGTTTCAAAATTACAGTCGGTACGTTTACTTCCTATCATCAAAGTACACCCAGGCAACTAGACGGCGAGATCTAAAGCAATTAAGAACCGGACCCAACGTCGGTCCTCAATCCTCATAGTCACAAAACACACAGACCATATACACCCCCAAAAAAAATAACACCACACAACAAACAAACAATTAACCAAATTCCAGCCTCAAAATCGGGTCACCACCACCCACCCAAACTCCCCATCTTTTGACCATTCATCTCGCTGTCTTTCCTTTCTGCACTCCAATTTCCCCTTCTTTCCCACCTTCCGCAATTCCCGCTTTTTCCCCTTCTTTATATTTTTCATACCCTAAAAAAACTACGTCCACCCTATATAAAAACATTATATATTAAAAAACATTATATTATACGACTATAAACCAATCTATTAATCTCACTACTACTACTAGTCTACTAGTACAGTAGTTCATACTGTAGTATCCAACAAAGCCACATCACCCAAATCACTATCATTCATTCTTAGATTTTTTTTTTTTTTTTTTTTTTTTTAAATTTCAATTCTTTTATTTTCCGTTTATATTAATTATTCCCTCTCAAAAACATTTCCTTACTTAACACACCATTTCCCCCATAAAAACTCAATTCTTCTTCCTTTCCTCTTTTTTTTTTTTTTTTTTTAATTTAAATTTATTTTTTCTTACTTTCTTCGATCTGGGGTTTCTTCAATGATCCCAATAAAACTTGGGTTATTGTAAATTTCCCATTTTTTATCCAAAGTTTTGATTTTTATTTCTGGGGTTTCGTTAAATTAATCAAATAAATCACATAATTATAATTATTTTATTAATATTAAATTAATTAATGGGGTGTGTGAGTTCAAAGGGGGGAGTGTCAGTGACGCCGGCGTTGGACTACTCTGGTGTTTTCCGGGACAATGTGGTGGTAGTGGGGTCCACTGATGACGTGGAGGGTGGTAGTAAAAGTAACAAGAAGGTGGTGGTAAGTAACTCGGGCGAGTCAACGCGCGTGAACTCAACGTGCGGGAGTGAGTCAGTGAGTTTTAGGTTAGGGAATTTGCAGAAGTATGTGGAGGGTGAACACGTGGCAGCTGGTTGGCCAGCGTGGCTTAGTGCCGTTGCTGGTGAAGCTATTCATGGTTGGTTACCTCTCAGAGTTGATAATTTTGAGAAATTAGAAAAGGTAGAACCTTTAATTAATTAATTAATGCTAATTATGTGTTAATTTTTTGAAATTTTGGTTCATTAAAATTTATGGTATTTTTTGAAAGATTTGATTTTTAGTCCAAGATTTGATTTTTGGGGTGTTTAAATGTGATTAATTATTTGAAGTTTTGGGGAAATAATTTAAGTTCAAAACTTTGTAATTTTGATTTTTAATAAAAAATTGATTTTTGGGGTGTTTAAAAGTGATTAATTTGAGGTTTTGAGGGAAGAATTTAAGTACAAAACTTTGTAATTTTGATTTTTAAAAAAGAAATTTGATTTTTAATTTTTACTGTGTTTTGTGGGTAATTACAAGAAATTAGAGAAGTTGGGTAAGGAATTTATACAAAAAAGTTTAAAACTTTGAATTAGTTACAATTTGGGGGATTTGGGAAGATTTAATTTTTCTACAATAATGCCATTTTTAAGTAGAGTCCAAAAGAAACAAGGTGTCAATTTTGGGTGTTTAGTTTGAAATGAGATGGAAATGTCAAAATCAATTCTTTTCAAATTATTGACATAAGTATAGTTTATTCTATTTGTATTTTGAGAAATTATAGCAAAATTATAAATATTATAATTTCATTTTTTTTCCTTGAATTTTGATTCATTGTATTATGAGTTCCAATGTTGCATCAGTATAAGGAATTTTAGCTTTGATTGGTGGTTTTAGATTGAAATTTGTGCTTTAATTTGTAGTTTTTCAGATTTTTTTGTTTTTGTTTTTGTTTTGTGATATTCAATGAATTTTTTGTTCTTTAGTATGATGATAGTGTGTCTTATGTGGAAAATCTGAACTGAGAATTTACTGACTTAGCTGAAGTTTCTTTTGTTTGAGACTGTAATTTGTCTATTTCATGTTATTCCTGTTATTTTATTGGTTTGTTGGGGCTAATATTGCTTGTATTGGTACAAAGTTTTTTTTGGGACCAAATTTTTTTTTTTTGTTTATTTCTGAAGGTGAAGATTTTTTCACAGGTTTTTTGGTTCCTTGTTTTCTACTTTTCTTTGATCTCAAGAAGTATAGTTTATGAAACATCACCAATTTTGTAGTGGGAATTAATTCATGTCCATGTGCCTAAGATTAAACACACTGCATAAATTTGTGTTAGTTGCGCACGCTGGACGATTTATTCACATGGTGTGATTTCTGATATTATGTTGTGATTGCTGTAACCGACTTTCGCAACACAGCTGAAAACATTGCACTGAAGTGTTTGACTTGTTAATAGACTTGGCACATTGAAGATGGTTTTTTGGATTAGTTTGTGGCTTAAACATAATTATTCATATAAATGTGACTTTCTTTGCTTGATTTTGAGAATGGATTAGCATTTTTTAATCTGAAAATAAAATAATAATGTCATTAAAGCGTTAATGCTGTAATAACTTCAATTGGATAAGTAGGTATACATTGTACGTTAAGGTGTACTTATGCTAGACTCCAATTTCTGCAAGTACATGAAGTTTATTATGTTCTGTACTAGTGTACTGTGCTATCATCTAACTGGTGTATTTTGCCCTTTTAGATTGGCCAAGGTACATACAGTAGCGTTTTTCGAGCACGAGACCTTGAAACTGGGAAGATAGTTGCTCTGAAGAAGGTGCGATTTGACAATTTTGAGCCAGAGAGTGTCAGGTTTATGGCACGTGAAATCTTGATCCTTCGCCGGCTTGATCATCCTAATATCATTAAGTTGGAAGGAATAGTCACGTCCAAGTTATCATGCAGCATATACCTTGTTTTCGAGTACATGGAACATGATCTTGCAGGCTTAGTGTCTTGCCCTGACATTAAGTTTACTGAGGCACAGGTATGTTCATTTTCATGTTTTCATCTGGATGAAAGTTGTCCTTTCCGCCTTTTTTCCTCTTAACATTGGTTGGCAATTTGTGAAGTTTAAACTATGTAAAAGTAAAATGCTGCTCCAATTAAGTGAATCAATGCATTTTTTTTCCCTGAATCTTTGTCGAAATATGCAGGTTAAGTGCTATATGAAGCAGCTATTGTCAGGACTAGAACACTGCCATTCACGAGGTATAATGCATCGAGATATCAAAGGGTCAAATCTTCTGGTAAATAATGAAGGAATTCTGAAGATGGCTGATTTTGGTTTGGCCAACTTCTGCAGTACAACACGCAGGCAACCACTAACTAGTCGTGTTGTAACTCTGTGGTACCGACCTCCTGAACTTCTGCTTGGAGCAACAGATTATGGACCATCTGTTGATCTCTGGAGTGTGGGTTGTGTCTTTGCGGAAGTTCTCATTGGAAAGCCTCTCCTTCAAGGGAGAACCGAGGTGATTACTTTTGCCAAGCTATCCCGTTTCCAGTACGTGATAGCTTCATCATGTGGTACAAGTTGATATTTTCTGCACATTTTTTTCTTGCTGATAGCTGCACCAAACATTTAGAGAAGCTATTTTATTTGGTGAACAGGTTGAGCAGCTGCACAAAATTTTCAAGCTCTGTGGGTCGCCACCAGACGATTATTGGAAAAAATCTAAACTTCCTCATGCCACTCTATTTAAGCCACAGCAGCGTTACGAAAGTTCTCTTTTAGAAACATTTAAAGATTTTCCTGAAGCTGCAGTGGACCTTGTAGGAACTTTACTATCCGTGGAGCCATACAAGCGTGGAAGTGCTTCTGCAGCTCTATTTTCTGAGGTATTGTTTGCCTTATAGAATGCGTATGACAGTATCACCAAACTAGTCTTTTGATATTTGAGTTGCATTAGAATTTTTGAGTTGCATTCCTCAAAGCCTTACGTATATCGTGTGATCTTATTCTCAGTATTTCGGCACTAAACCTTATGCATGCGATCCATCAACTTTGCCAATCTATCCACCTAACAAAGAAATTGATGCAAAAGGTCGTGAAGATGCACGGAGGTAAAAAACTTCTTTCACTTTCTGGTCCTCTTTTCCTTTTGATCATGAGTTGGATCAAGACATTTTGCTTAGTTACCATTGGGATATTTATCTTTATATAAACATCTCTGCAGTGTATCTATTTAATCAGCGCTGTACTAAAGGAACGCTTTAGATTTTTGTATACTGTAGTAATCAGTTTTCCTGAGAGATGGTAGCTACTTATTGTCTTCTGATTTGATAACCCCAAGAATATCTATTTCAAAAGATCAAAATTTTCTTGTGGATTTTCTGGAGCTATGATTTATGCATGACTGTTTTATTCGATGTTAATATGCAGGAAGAAGATTAATGGAAGAGGTCGTGGGCATGAAACAGGAAGAAAGACAACAAAGAAATCAAATGGCTTACGTAAACTTGCCCCAGCCGAGGTCTCTTTTAATTGATTTATTTGCCTATTTCCATAGTTGACAGTTTGATTCAAAAGGTAATTATTATGACAGTTCCTAACTGATGTGATATTTCCCATGCAGGACTTGCCATTGCCGCCCCAAGTTCCAGATGTACAGAGAGTCAAAATCAATGGAAGTTTAGCACTCTTCCATCCAGAAGAAGACATCAAAGGAAGGGAACCTCCCAAGCCATCAATTGATCGACGAGAAGAGGTGTCTCACTTGAAAAATGCGTCACAAGGAGATGTACCTTATTCAGGTCCACTGCAAGTTTCTGCATCTAGTGGTTTTGCATGGGCAAAGAACCGAAGAGATGATGTATTTGTTAGATCACACCGTCGGTCCAGCTCAAAGCTTAGCTTTAATGGTTTAGAGACTTACTTAACATCGAATGATAGAAGTGCTAATGATTTGAAGAAGCATGAAAATGGAGAAATTTCTTTTGGTTCTCGTGCCTTTTCTAGAGGACAAGATTACTACGAAGCTCTGAAGCATACAGTAAGGAAACAATGGAGCCAGTTTCCCGACTCTTTTGATGCCTCAGATGAATACCATTCGCAGGATCTATCTATAGCAATGTATCAGAAGGAGATCGATTCAAAGCGAAACCACATGGTTAGTCATATTATGAGAACTGATCATGTATTAGCTGCAACATAAATTAGCGGAAAATTAGATCAAGTCATGTCATTTTTGCATCTCTCTTAGCTACAGCTATGTCATAGATTTCTGTAAACCTAAGCCTTTTATGAGTTCTGACAAGTGACAACACGCTTATTATTAGCAATGTCAATGTCTAAATTGAAAGAAAGCGGGGTTATTTTTGTTGAGAATGGTTATAATTGTCTCTTTGGGTTGCCATTTCATGTTTGTAGCTTTATTTGAAGTTATTGCTTTCAGCTATTCTAAAACGTCAATAACTTAACATTGTCTTGATTTGGGTTTCAGGATCAAGAGGACAAGGTTGAATTTTCAGGGCCATTGTTATCTCAATCCCACCGAGTTGATGAACTTTTAGAGAGACATGAACGTCATATTCGTCAGGCAGTTCGACGGTCTTGGTTTCAAAAAGGTAACGACCTTTCCTTCCCGTCTGATTACCTCCTGGATAGTTTGTTTCTCTTAAAATAGTAGGCCTAATAACTGCATTTCTTTTCATATCATAATTTAAATGTTTGATTCTATTTTAGCCTGTCATAAACATCACTTTCGAATGCAAGTCTAGTGCATTGGATATCTTCCAATCAACTTATATTAAGAGCTTACTATCCTTATCCTCTATAGAACTTTTTTCAACGTCCCTTTTTTTTTTTTTTTTTTTTTTTTTTTTTTTTTT